>APFE030151304.1:26833-58896 GCA_000404065.3 Pinus taeda | reverse complement strand
CTTTGGTCAGCCAGCCCAGCATGTGTCACAACAACCCTCCAACCAGTAGATGAGTCAACCAAAGTCAATTCTACAAAAGTCAACGCTGTCCTGAAAAGTCAACGCAGGGGCAGCAAGCTAAAAGTCAATGCAGCAGCAAAACGGTCAACCCTTTGACCTCGATTTTTGTGCCAGGTAGTACGGCTTTCAAAAATCGAACCTTCCACAAGTTTTCAGCTTGATTGGACCAAGCGTTGACCAAAGTCAACGCTGGTCAAACTTTCTGCGAAACCCTAGCAGCAGAAAATCGTACTACAGCTCAGCCGTACGGTCTGTCCTTTTCGTCCTTCCCACGTGTGGCTGAAATTCGTCTTCCAGGTAGCTCGTACTCTTTAGGATGAGAGAGGAAGATGTGAGTTGTGTTGTGATGAAATTCTCTCCAACTTTTCCTGTATTTATATCCATCAATGAGGGTGTGTGACACATCTGTTGGGCATGTGAGCCTACTAGCCGACCTTGCACATATAATTTATTAAGAATAATAAATTCAAAATATAAGTTCTGCTCATCGAATTAAGACTATTTTTATATGGATTTTACACCTCTCAGAAAGAGGAATCCAACAAAAATATTAGCCTCTTAATCTGAGCATCAGAACATGGAGTTTGGACCTAGTTGTCCAAATTTAACAATGATCTATGCTCTTATCTAGATAAGTCAAAGTGTTGACTTTTGTTGTAAACTTACTCTCTCTCTCTCTCTCTCTCTCTCTCTCTCTCTCTCGCTGCTGAACTATTGAAGAACATATAAGAAGAATTGATCAAGGGTTTCCCCACATTGGGGTGTCCCTGGCTAGCGCCACATCTTGTGTCCTCTTGTCTTGGCTTGTCTTCTGCGATTTATGTTTTTGTTGTATTTGCGGTTTACTTTAATGCTAATTTGATGGCTGACTATAAAAATTGAAATAAATTGCTCTGGCATAGAACATACCTAAAATTAACAACTTTGTTCATTGAATCTTTAGAAAATCGTGCGTTTCACTCCCACTCTCACTCTCAACAACCTTGGCACAAATAAATTTGTTATTTCCCTAGGTTTTCATTCTTCTACATGTATTAGGGTTGACTTCACTATGTTTTTCAACACAAAAGATTTTCTTTTGGGTTATTTGCCTTTGAGTTTCACACAAATGCCTAGGTTCTCTACTTCTTTGTTTCATGACATTGTCTTGAATATTACAAGACAATTGGTTTTCGCAGAAGGAATTTCTTTTTTCTTTAGTGTTTTTTCCTTTGACTTGACATTGCAACATATTGAACACCCTTCTCATTGCAATGGCAATTTGAAATGCCTATGCTTGTGTATTTCGATAATAAATTCATTGGTCAATGGTTGTCTAACATCTCATTCAACAGGCATATAATTTTTCCAAGTATATTTTTTTCTTTCCATCTATACCTTGGCTCTTTAAATAAATAAAATTAATGCTTCATAGACTTTCAATACTTGTAAACCTTAAGAAATATAGTTTGGCCTTTCCTTCTAAGATTTCTTCACGGAATATCTATTTTTCAACAAAAAATGCCAACTTCTTTCTTTTGGAATGGTCATTCACAAGCTCCAACATTTTTCCTACAGTCTCAAACCAATAAACACGAAAGATACATAGGAGATGTTCAATATATGGTTATAAATGAGATAGATCACCTACAAGCCCACACGATAGGTAATTGTGCTACTTCAACTAGCTACCATGATCTACAATTATTTACACCTTATTAGCATAACAAATGACTTTCTATTAAGTCAATTAACATGAGGTGACTTAATTAAACTTTGCACTCTAGCATTGGAGTGTCAAAAATACACGTATCAT
The DNA here is from genome assembly GCA_000404065.3 of Pinus taeda. NCBI lineage: Eukaryota > Viridiplantae > Streptophyta > Pinopsida > Pinales > Pinaceae > Pinus > Pinus taeda. The sequence continues at coordinate 57,041 of APFE030151304.1, read as the reverse complement.
AAGCCTATTTCAAATCAATGTTTTAAAACTCCGAATCCGACTCTGACTCGGCCGAGGGTCGACTCCAACTCAAACTCCGACTCGGTATCGACTCGGCTGGCTCGATTTCAATGACTCGGTCATTGTAAAAAATACATTAAATATTTATTTTATAAAAACACATAATTTTGAAGATTTTCATTCATGTTTCCAAACACACAGCATTAGAATATAGATAGAAGACAACATATGATCAAAGTAGGCTCATGAATATATCCATTATATTAAAATGGCACCTAGTGCAATGTCCAATACATACACGATGGTGATATAGATATCAAAACAAAAACACATTACCAAGGAGGCTAGAAATGGCCTCTACAACGAAAGTCTGTGACCAGTACTACTGGCTACTACTAGAGTTGCCAACATCTTCTAGCTTAGTGTTACTTGGGAGCGGGAGAGAAAGCGAGGAGCGGGAGCGACATTTTCAGAAGCTCCTGGTTTGGGAGAGAATCTCGGACGAGTTCGACAACTAATGTCACTAACATCAAGGTACATAGAGGGATTGGTGTTGTTGATTAAATACGAGTTCCATACCCTAATACGTGACAAAATTCAATGGAAACATTGCAATCCCCCAAACCTGAAATCCTAAAAAACTGATAAGTCTGTTGGATTTTGAATGAAATCTAAAATTCTACTTTCTCCATATGGAATCCAATGAGGCCGGAACCACTCTCAAACAGCTTGAGTCATTTCATGGTAACCCTAAAAATTTAAGTAAAAGTGACATTGTCCTTCATTGTCCTTAATCTTCATTTTCATCCTTTTACTTTAAGAATTTAACATTACCATGAATAGCATATCAATACTAGGGATCAAAGTCAGACAGGGAAACCCATGAGTCAGACAGGGAAGCCCAGGGAGTCGCCAAAAATGAAATTTCAGAAAAAAGGCCACTGAAATGACTTCACGGGCCGTTGTTACCAAGCTAGCCGAGTTGTCTCGGACTCGGCCGAGCCGGCTAGGTTGTTACCGAGCCGGCCGAGTCGTTAGCCAACTCGGTCATCTCGATAACAACCCGGCCGGCCGGTCCGGTTCAAAGGCCGAGTCGACCCGGTTGGGTTATGACTCGGACCAACTTGGCCAAATCGGAGTCGAAACGGCCAGTTTTTAAAACAGTGTTTCAAATACATGATCAATGGGGACAATTTGCATATACAAAAATAGATCAGACTTGTGATTGAATGGCCAGCAATAACTCATCTGTAAGAGCTAGGAAGCTAATCAGGAATTATCTTCATAAATTAATACGCCAACATTGCTTTATGTTTGAACACATGCCCAAAATAGAATGCAGATAAACTTGACATCTTGTGGAGATATAGATGCGCATAAATAAGCATCTAAAGGTTCAAGATTACAGAGGTGGTTACTCTGTACACATTCTGAAATTGCTTTGAGTCCTCAGCCATTTTCTTAGACTGAGACTCCTGGCATAATTTATGAAACTATGGTGATTGTCCATCCCAATGTCCCTAGATAATAGGGGAACAGTTACAATTACATTCATCTGCGGTAGATAGAAAACCTTATCTCATATATCTAGTATGTATCGAGGGAGAAGAATGATATCAGCGTTGTGTGTAGAGGGCTTCAATAGCTGTACTTTTTGACATATAAAGATTCTTCGCTGATAAAGCAATAACATTAACAAACGAATGCTATCAATTAGAATAGTAAAGGTTCCTGAAATCAAAACAACAACTGTCCTCTAACAGAAGCCCAGTATGTGACATTCTGTGGTAGCAAGACTATGGCCCTTGGCAGCCAAAACTGAAGAAAGAATATACAATCAAAATACACCAATTAAGACAGCAATAAGGCATCAACCACTAAAAGAAACCTAATTTTATAAAATATCTAGGAAATTCCTTTTTTTACAACAATCACAATCCATAGAGCTGCGATCACCTATATATTGAATTTTACATAGACAAATTTCATAAACAACTGACAGCATAAGAAAAATATCAGCTCAAAGACAAATTACTTTATATTTACATAAGGTGAAGCTTGTCGAAGAACAAAAGCTGTATCAACGTAATTATCCTCCCCCGGGCTCACATTTAATACCTGTAAAATAACAAATTGTCATCAACTTCTATACGAAATATTTTTATAATTCTAGATATCAGAGATTAATATCTGAAAAGGGAAACAAACAGAACTAAGATGTATTTTGATATTACATCAACCACATATGACCTTTAATCCAAATATGAGGAAAGCATATCACAACACCAAGTATATAATATATCATACAAGAGTCTCCCAACACAGATTGTAAACATTGTCCACTTTATTACAATTCCTAAGAGCAGTTATCAGAAATAAATACAAAATTCAATTAAGAAGGACCTCAATATTTTAACTATGACTCTTTAATCAATTGGCGAGCTGAATGTTGTCAATCAGCAAACATGACAAGTTCCCTCAATTATCAAGATGTGTTAGATATAACGGTCATAATTAGACATATGCATACTTGTATCATGTAATAATGTCATAATAAATGACATAGGTAGAAAGTCCCTTTAATAAGGTGATCTAATCATGACATAACAAATATTGAGTTGTGAGAGTTACATAATATGCCCCTTACCATCCTACTATGTATTGAGACATTGCATCACGAAATAATGAAGCAATGATTCTCTTTCTTATTCGTATGTGTATTTCTGTCTATGTTCTGTGTGTGTAAATGTATGTTGGTATCAGAGTCGCAGCCACAAAGGCAAGCCTCAGAGAAAGAGGCTGAAGGGACTCAGGGCTGAATCGATCAGAGATAGACAGAGAGGCTACCCACACACATATCAAACATTGGGTCAAGCAAATTCAAGCCAGCAAAGAGAAACCAGTTATGGTAAAACCCCAAATAAAGACAAGTAATATTTCTCTACCAAGAAATTAACATTTAAATGTTTCCTAAAGTTCAATGTAGAATATATCAAAATGTGTCAAATAGGAGAGAATATGCTCTAATACACTCGGATTTCAAGGCATAGATTATTGTGGACAAACCCATCTGCAAACGAATAGATTGCAAGAGAAAAGTCACATACACTCCAGGACACACAGGTCTAATGAGTTATTCACAAGAATGCATCTGCATGACAAAAGTGTGTCCTCATAACAACATAGATACAGGGGATAGTAACAGGGGGGCGATTAATATATTACAGCACTACACAGGAAAAGCACATTACAATGATTCAGGCTCTGATCAACTGCAATGTGGTTACGGCGTCTCAAGACAGAGTTCAAGCCTGTAATTCAACTCTTTACAGACCAGTGACCAAGGTTCACAGAGTGGAACATCCAATGAGTCAAATTTGCTGGCCAACATACACAGAAGAACCAATTTCAACAGCTGAAATTAAAGATGAGCATAAAGCTCATAATTAAATATGAGCTTGTCTAGTTAAGGCCTTCAAGGACAGTGCTGGTTAAGATAAAGATGTTTGACAAAGATGGCTTATCAATCCGACTCTTCTTATGAGAACGCTTCAAGATTTAGATTCCTTGTACCATGTAACAAATTATGCATACCTCACTAGTTAAGAGTATTGAAAATTGTAACTAGGTTCGGCCTTCATAATGACATAATTGTAATCATGATATTGTATATTTTTTATAAAGAAAGAAAAAGAAATTATATTTTATTTATTGGAGTATGGGTTTCATACTCAAGTTTGAGTCAAAAGCATGTTCTTTGTGCTTTTAGGTTTTCTAGGTCTTTCTAGGATAAAAAGTAAATTTTGTCATGTGCCATAGTCCCATTTGGACCCATTGTAATAAAGGAAAATATTTATTTTACCAAGAAAAAGCCACTTATAAGCCCAAGACCAAGTAGGCCCAAGGAGCAGATCAAGTCGGCCTAAAGGAGGGGAATTCGACCCTCAAGAAAGGCTATATAAAGGAGAGCATTTCAACTCATCTAGACATTTCACTCAAGCAAGTTCGATCTGCGACAGCGAAGGAGAAGAAGTGTAGATGGGAGAATGTAAAAGAGGAGCAGAAATCAAAGTTTGTCCAAGACAATCTTCTCGTCTTGCTTCTGGGGTTTATGCAGCTGTCAATTACAAACGGGCCGAAATTTCTGTTGCAGGAGGTTGAAATTCTATGAAGCAGGTGCAGGCCATCGAAGTTGTAGCATCAAAGTAGCAATATCGAAGTTTTGGAAGTTGTCTCGAGGAAGATCTTGTTGGGGGTTGGCTTGGGGCTTGGAGGGTTTGTTGGCTTTGGTCTTTGGGTCTTGCAAGTCTCTTTGTAAGCAGATTCTATATAAAAAAAGAAGCATTTTTCTGGGTTTTCCCCTTGGAGCCTATATCTTGTGTACCTTGTATCTTTGTGATCTTCATTGTTTTGGTAATTGCTTGATGAACATAATTAAAAAAGTAATAAAAGGCCAACTAACATCACAAGTAATTACCAAGATAAGGAAAATAAGTTATAATTTACGAGTCTCCAAATTTTTCAACACAGAGTACATGTCAGCAAATGAAATTTTTTTCAAAGTCATCATCATCATGCAGCTTCCAAATTGTCATTGTAATCCCAAATTTTACAGCCCGGTGGGCCTTTATTGTAAAAATGATTTTAGTATGTCTATTAAGCCATGTAAAACATCTACGTAAGCTTGTGATTCTTAGCAAAGAGTTTCACTATAGGGAGTTTTTTACCCTCCACCAATTATTCGTGTTTTGTAACCCTCATAATTGGCAAAAAATTTCTCCCACACATACCCCAAAGCTACAGTGGGACTCAATGGCAAGGTCTTAGGTGAGTCCTAGTGTTATCAAGCCTATGTAAATCATCATACTAGCCCATCTCTCTGATGTTCAGAATTTAGTTGAGCCTAGAGGTCATGTTTTAATTGTAAAATTCCCCCTTCTATATGCGATGTCTATGTAATATTTCATGTAAAAAGTGTTGTCTATAGAAGTACTAGGGGGTATGAGTACTTATTTTTACAACTCAACTCCTAAATTTTCTATGTAGGCACACTTTGAGGGTGGAAAATATGTGAAAATCCCCTCCAAAGTCATTTATTTTATTTTCCAGTGAAAAATGTCAAAATAGTTAAGTTGGCAATTTGTCAAGAAATTAAAATGAAAGAAAATTAAATTCTCTCAAAGTGGAAAAATTATCAAAATATTATTAAGGACCTTTCCCAAAAGGAATCAAGTCAAAAATATGAGAAAGATCACATTTCCAATGCAGAAGTCCCAATCAGAAAATTCGTTGGGCCAGAAAGAATTATTTTCTTAAGGAAATCGATTTTTTCATCTAGATGGTTATGTTGAATGAGGGAATTTTGAAAATTCTATTTTTTTAAGAGTCTCCAGTGGTCCAAAACCCTCCAGAATTCAGAGCTTGGTCCCATTTAGCTTAGTAATCAAGGAATTTGATTTTTTTAGAGATCTATGCAACAGTAATCAAGGGATAGAATTATTTTGACGAGGATCAAGCCATGGATCAAGGGAACTAGCCCGTTTTCCTCAAGCTATTTGTTCCTCGTTGTAGGATCAGAAAATCATTATTGAGCTCTAATTCAAGCCCTGTTGGTTGTAATATTTTTCTAGAATAATAAAGAAGTCTTTGGGGTTTATTTATCATGGTGTTCCTCTTCTGCTTTTTGTATTAATATTTTTCTGAATCTTGTTCTTAATGCTCTACTAAATTTAAATTTTATAAGTTATTATTTCATTTAGCCAAATGTTGGATTAACTATTTGCACAGGTATCTTGCATTAGTTATTGGGCTTAGAGAAGCATATTAAGTCGATTGATCTAGCAAGTATCTCTAGATCTTGAGATTTATTGTGTTATCTAACCTATAGTGATCTAATAACTTAATCTTAAGTGTGTAGAGACTTTATGGTATTCAAATCTTAGCCGTGACGGGAAATCTTCAGTTGGACTAGCCAACTCCCAAGACAAGAAAGTTTAAGAGCCCATTGGGTTAAATTTCAAGACATATCTAGCCATTTGTTTTGCAGTGATCTTGGCTATTGCCCACTCATTAAATTATTTCACTCATTTATTTTTAATCTATTTGTGCATTAACTGAATAGATATGCTTATAAGAGCCATAATCATTGTAAAATTTGTAAATAATTTTCTTTAACCCTTGTATATATTTCTCCATTTTTGCATATAGCCATTGGGGTTTTTAGCTTGATTTTCTTGTAGATCTGAAGAGGATGTCTAGGGTTGCTTCTTAAATTCGTTTTGCAAGTTAATTTCTCTAAAGTATCAAGGAAGAATCGATTTTTGAGGGTTCTATCCCGCACTATACGGCTAGCTTTTTTAGGGTCAACGTCTTATTTGGGAGGGTCGTCTAGCCCCTTGGGCATCTCTCTTCAGGGCCGCAAGGAATTATACCTCTTTAAGGCCTCCAAGAGGGTTCGATCTACCACTTTGTGGCTTTTAGACGTCAAAAGAAATTTATCCAAGGGAACTGCAAGGGTTTGAGGCCCTTATCTCACTTCAAAACATAATTTTTGCAAGGGTTTAAAATTAAAAATAAATAAAAAAATAAAACAATTTTCTCCATTTTCTCATCAAAAATCTAAATTGGGTTTGATTTTGCAAAATGATAAGCCTATTTGCGGCTCAAGTTTTGATTTGTAGGCCTTCCTGTGGCTAGCCGTTAGCATTTTGGCCATTTTTAGCCTAGTCGCGAGCATCTTAGGGCTTGATTAGCCTAGTTGCAGGCCTCTTGGGGTTTGTATTTGTTGTTCCTAATCTATTAGACTTAACCCTTGGTGTTTTGCGAGCCTATACTCATCATTATAATCTTAATATTAAAAGTACTTTAATAAATCATAAAGAAATATAATTAATTAAATTATAGATGAAATTAAATATATATGTGACCATCACAGAGTTATATATGCTACGTGACATGAAAGGTGTCACCGGAAGGTTAAGCGGTGGCCTGTTGATGGAAGAGCGACCACCGCCAAGAAACCCGATAAAACCACTGAGCAGAATTTGAAGAAGGGGAGGAAAGGAAAAACAGAAGGAGGAAGAACATGATAAACCGAAATTATCCACAGGAAGAGTGTGAATTGTTCTAAGGTTTCTGGGCACGGGGGAATAGTTTGCTTCAACTTAGAAGCTTACTGGACTGAGTAGCCAGGTTCTGCTCAGTTTGGCTGGGTAGATTCGGTCTTTTGGTAACCGAAGCAGGGAGCTGGAGGCATCATCAACCGCAAGTGCACAAGTAAGTACCCATAGCAGTGTTGTTAGTTAATTTTGTAAGATTTCCGGAAAATAATTATAGATTCATGATAAAAAATAAAAATAAAAAATTGTACTATGTTTACCTCTGTTTTAGGGTCCTTTCAGTGAATTAATATCTCTTACATTGAAGAATTTTTCCATAAATGTATCTCATTGAAACTATCTAATCTCATCATCATTTGCAGTATCATTTTAGATTTAGTTTTGCATTCCTAAAATTTACCTCCAAGCATAAGCTAGGTTGATAGAAAATTAGGACCACCTTCTTCATACCAATTTGAGAAGCTAGACCCTTACTCAACAGTTAAAAAAAGTGACCTTGAAGTTCTCTTGTGGGTAATTCCTTGTAGGAATGAAGGCACTTGGGTCGTTAGAACTCCTGGCTAGGCATCGTTAATGAGGCCTTAACCTCCTTCCCGAGGACTTCTTTCTACAACAACTGAGGAGAAGGCTTTCATCTAGATTAGGCATATAATTAAAATTGACCAAAATCTTGCATCTCACATTAGATAGGTCTTGCATTCATCCATCTTTGAATATCTTTACTTGAAATCTCAAGTCTCTTTCCCTTGCAATTGTCCTTTAAGAAGTTATTGCTCATATATCTAGTTAACTTGATCTATTGATTTCTTGTACTAACATTTTTTTGCAGCATTGCTTATTTGGTAGCTTGAAATATTGTTTATTATTATGCAAGTTCTTTAAATTTATTTGAGCAATGTTATTAAGGCACTGGTCTTTTATTGTTTCATCTTAATTGTCATATTCATCTAACTGAATCTATCTATCTCACATTGTTCATAATAATAATCTCACTTGGCATATAATCTTTAATTCAAGTTATCAAGAGAGGTAATTGCCTTGCCTTAGATCACCTAGACTTGTTGTTTCAACAAGTTTCTCCTTAGTTTTTCTATCTTTAGGGACTACCCCCCTTGGCTTGCCTCGGAAAGAGCTTAAACGGAGTGACTAGGGAATAGATTATAGCCCCTACTCTGAGCATTGTGCCATAAAGACTACAATTTGTGAGGTTGGAAACTTTTCCCATACTTAGGTGTACATCTTAGGCGACAATAAATCCACTCTCGAAGATGTCATTTTTCTTGAAGATTTCAATGCTTGTGCCATAAACTTGTAGGTGTCCCTTCATGATAGGGTCAAGGATGCAGTTTGCCTCCAGGAGTTAGAGCCTGAGTCAATGGGGCTTCATAAGAGTTCATAGGATGGGAATAAGCCTCTCACAACTTATGGAAGACACCTTTCGCAACTAGGTGAATCCCATGGTTTATTGACCATAAATGGGCTCCATTGTTTTATAGGTTCGTGAGATTTAACTTATTTCCCCTACAGTGCAGGAGCCAATGTGGTTAACTATATCCTAGTCACCAAGATTTTTTCCCCCATATCCAGCAATTCTCAGTATCCCAACTCCCTTTGGTAAACCACACCCTACTCACCTTCTCCCTCTCTACACACCCCTCCCCCCAGCCCACACCTATCCCCAAGCCCAATCCCACCACCCCTTTCACTAACTCCTACATGACCCACCTTAAGGAGTTGCTCCCCCATTTCCCACTTTAGACCAATCGATAGAACTACAACCAAATACGAGATACATTCAACAATCCTCACGGAGGTAACCCTTCATTCCTACATCGAGTCTACTCATTAGCACAGACAATGTGGGAGCCGATGTGGTTAACTATTTCCTAGTAAACCGAGATCTTTTCCTGCATATCCAGCACTGCTCAGTATCCCACCTCCCTTTGGTTGACAACACCCTCCTAACCTTCTCCCTCTCTACAACCTTGTGCCCCCCAACCCACACCTACCCCCAAGCCCAAACCCACCACCCCTTACACTAACTCCTACACCACCGACCTTAATGAGTGGCTCCACCCATTTCCCACTTCAAATCACTTGACACAACTACAACCAAATACAAGATACTTTCCACAATCCTCATGGAGGTAACCCTTTATTCCTACCCCCACTCTACTCATCAACACACCCACAATCCTACCCTATCTCCCGCCCCATGAATAGTTCATTTGACATTGAATGCAAATCCGAACACAAACAGCTCCATCTCACCCTCACACATGACCCATCTTCTTCCCCCCCTCCACAAAACTTACTATAAACTCCTTTGTTGCAAAAGGCTAACATTTCTCTCCCAAAGGAGACAAGAACTTTTTGTGTAACACTCTGCCACTCCTTGAAATCCTTCTAACACATCATACCATCCTTCCTTACCTTCACCCCCAAACCATGATCTCCCACACAACCTCGCTTTATGACATTCTTGAACAACCTCCCACCCACATCTCCCCTCCATCCTTATGCCACATTTTCTCTAAGTTGGATGTTAGGACAATAGCCAGAGTTATGAGTACCAACAATGCAAGAGGTGAGAAAGGGCTTCAAGCTAAAATCCTTAAACATGGCGTCGAATCTCTTGAGTCTTATATTGTTGATTTACTTAACAATGTGGTATGTGTTAGTTTTTTGTAGCAGCAAACAAGTGGGCTAGCCTCTATGGTGTCTACGAGGCTAAGGAACACATTTTCTCCAATACCCAGAAAAGGTTTTGCAAGAAACACTTCAAATAGATTAATTAGCCAATTATTAATTATTTTCCTAAGTCTAACTTAAGAAAACTGGGTAATTAAATCAAATTAATTGAGGAAAAATGATTTTTCTCTAGAGACTTCCAGAAAAGTCTCTTGATGGGGAGTCAATATGATTTTTAGCCATCGATTGTGATTAGATCATGGTCATTGATTACTCAACGAGAAATTATAAGAGCAAGTCGATGGGGCTTTGAAAGTTTGGAGAGACACACTTGAGCAGTTTGACTTACTCAGTTGCAGTGATTAGCAAGGGCACAACTGAAGCAAAGGGAGACACCAGCAGCAAGGTTTCAGTGGAGAATTTGGGAGGAGAATTCCAGAAAGGAATTCCACAGAGTTTCCAACATTCTAATCACAGGAAGGGAGGCTAAATTTATTTGCAGAGAGGTCATACCAGGAGGTGTAAATTATCCAATGTGTAGATTTGGGCAACAAGTCGATTTCCAGTTGTCGAAGATATGTTCTGAAGGAAGTGCGAGTTGCAATCGGACAAAGGGGTTGCAAGAACAAATTTGCAGTAGCAGCTCGAGTTCCAGTCGAGCTAGTGCACATTTCAAGTTGTCAGTGCGTGTTGCAGGCAACAGTGTAAATTGCAACAAGGAGGCCAAAATTGTTTTGCAAAGGAAACGTTGAGTTTTCAAACTGATTTACCAGTGGATAAAATTATATGTCGAAGCTTTGCCAGTATCAGGAAAGCAGTTGTATTTCTCAAATCGCTGAAGAAATAATAATATAAACCCACATCTGCTGAACTAGATTTTGTGTCCAAAAATCTTGGCGTCCAAAATTTTGTGTGCATTATTTTCTCAGTTCCTGAATTTTATTTGTGAATATTACAGTAGTGAATTAATTGTTATTTGTCGTAATAATTTTTCAAGACAAATAAACTGCATAAGTTAGAAGATTAATTTCAAGTTGCTGCAATTAAGGAAATTTCACAGTATGTTCAAGCTTCCACCCCGTCTTGCACAAGGCACATTTTTCATCCAACCAACTTTGGCAGTCAGTTATGACCAGAGTGCCGCAGCGTTAGCATGGCAGTTTCTTTTTGATATTAGCATGGGGCCCTGGCATTACAAGACTTGCAGTTCAGTTGCCCTTAGGGATAAGACGGTTTTTATAGGGGAAGATTGCTCAGAATTTCCATTGAACTTCGATTTGGAGGAGAGTGTTTCACTTCTCAGTGATTCGTTGATGGTATATCAAGGGAGGAGGTTGTGGTGAGTTCATGTGGATGTGGACCCATTTTAGCAAGAGTTGGATTGTCCTTTCAAGAGTTCACTCTTGATGTACATGGGATTGGTTTTCCAGTAAAGAAACTTCTTGAGGAGTTGGTCAGAATTTTGCATTATCAAGATGCTCTACGTGTTGACAGTATGCAAAGGGCCTCTAGTGTCTGTGTCTTGTTGGGGAGTGAGTGGAGTGAGGAATGCTTCACGATGATCCAGATGGTTTGGGACTCCGGTATCATGATATCCATTCATGGTGGGGTAGTACAGTGGTATATTTGGGACCCTAGTCTTAGCTTCAGTTTGGGTCAATCAATGATGACATTGCTTGAGGACAAGTAATTTTAGGGAGGGAGGACTGTAATGTCCCCAATTTTTGGATTTTCGTGCGATATGGTTAAGGGAGATCTCCAAAGCCAATGTCAACTAGATCATAGGAGCAAGATTACACCATTGGTGAGCCTGACGGGTTTGGAGTTTTATGGGGCACGAGTGGGATTGCTTACCATATTTCATCATCAGGATCAGTTCCGCACAGTTTTCTCTTGGTTCCATTGCATTCTGGAGATTCTCATAAAACGATGTTATTAACCGGCATATTTTAATTATTTACGCTTAAGGTGCTATTTGGGGTTGATTATTTGGAGGAACACCTTAGTGTAATAGCTTGTTGGAATCGGCGTGAAAAGATCTATAGGGAAGTATAATGAAAAGAGGCTTTGTGTGGCCGGTGTGATCATGGACATGAATTAAGCATTTTCTGGGGTTAAAAGTGGCTTTAATTAAGTAATAAAAATCACTTTATTGAATAATGAAAGGAAAATTGATTTTATTATTTAATTGGCAGGAAAAGGTAAAAAGGGTGGCAAAAGAGTCGAGTTATAAGAGAGGGAAATAAGGGGGTCTCTCCTCATTCTTGCATTTGGTCACTTGAAAAAAAAAAGAAATTTAGAGAGCTCTTGAGGAAAAGTCTAGGGATTTTGGAAACCCTCATTCTGGTTGCTAGTTAAAGTTTAGGTGTTGAAAGTTTGAAACTATACATCTTGGTCAGTTTGGGAGTGAGATCTCTCAGATTTCGCCATTCTGCTTCAGCGGAGAAGAAATTAGTAAAAGAAGAATATTAAGTCAGTGGTGTTATCAATTGATTTTAAATACTGACTTTTGGTTTTCTATAATCTTTATACAGGAAGGGAATACCCATTAAAAGGCTGAAGGTGCATCATTTGAGGCTGACATTACCCAATATACTGCTGGTCAATTTCTGTTGGTTAGAGGCTGAGTTTCTCACTGTTGATTGGGGCTGAAATTCTTTCTCATTTCAGGCTGAGGTTACCATACCAAGAGGCTGGGTACATCTCTCTTTGCTGGCCAAGTATACCTTCCTTGCTAGCTGAGAGCTGAGCGTTAAAGTGGGGCCGAGTCCAGTTATTTTCGAGGCCCGAATTCATCCTAGTATGCTGCACGAGTTGCTGGAAAGGGTCACCATTCACTGGCTAAGTTGTCATCATATTATGCCGAGTTTATACCTGTTGTAGTGACCATGAACTCCCTTGTCTGTTGGCTGAGTGGACTAATATAAATATACAGTCATTTGTGTAGGTTGAGTATTAAGAAAAGGGGTCGACCTGCTGCCGGTTGAGAAGACTATACAAACAACCTTGCATGGGACTGCTATCTCTGTGGAAAATGGGCCAAGTTACAGTCATTTTGCAGGCCAATATCCTTGATGATTGTTCTGCTGGAACCACACATTAAGTACCTGTATACCAAAGTCGGTGCTGGTTTTACACCAGGTTCCTCTACTCTATTGCTCACTGTATACTCTTATGCTAAATTAATGAAATGGCTGTTTACACTTAGATTTATTACTATGCATATTTATATTAGCAATATGTACATTTCTGAGCTTGGTATAAATGTTGTAATGTTGCTTTGAAGCATCTTCTTGGCAAGTATTAGTCACTGTGTATGTTTATTTGAAATCAAATTCAAGAAGAGTGCACCTACAGCCATGTGTATTCAAACTGATGGACAAAAGTCCAGTGTCAAAAACCAAACAAACTCAGAAAATTGAAGCAAAAACCCAAGGTATTCCAAGGGCGTATCTTACAGCATATGCTATAAGACAAAAATTTGAATCAAATCCAATTTCCGAGAGATTCAAAGCTTGTGATCAAGTAAGCTGAAACGAACAAAGTTCGTTCTTCAGGTTAAATACTCCAGAAGACTTGGAATATGTAGATCTCCATTGAGGATACAAGAATATATATTAAAATGTAGGGATAAGAATGATGGTACAATTGAGAGTGAGGGTCCTGTATATATAGCCAAGTAAGTAGCCTTTCAGGAATGGTCATGTCTATAGAGACATGCCTCTTTCTTTAACTAATTATTATTTTAATTACATATCATTGCGATTATTATTTATTATCTATATTTATTATTTTTACAAAATTATATTCATAACATTGTCTTCCTCTTCAAAAAGCTTTGTCCTCAAAGTTTGTTAATGAAAGGGCTTGATCTCTTTTTCTGTTTCGAATGTCTTCTCGTCTTAGAACTGTCATCTTCGTTGATACAAGTTGATATGATCCTTAGAGTGATAAATAAAATTGTTGAACTGAGAAAGGATCTAACCATCCTAAATTAATCTTTTGTGAAATCTTTCGATTACTAGAAACTTGTGATGAATTGTTATCACTAGACTGGATTGAGCTTACACTTCAATATTCTTCGGAACATCAGTTTGTTGGTTATGTTCTGAATGGTACAAATACGTAGCTTGATTGAGTTGTCTACTCTCCCGATTCGGATGTCAATAGGGAATTATTTTGGTTTGACTTTCCCTTATCAATTGTGTGGCAATTTTTGCTTTTCTTCTGTTACTGTGGTTGTTGAGTTGGGTACAAAACCTTCACTTGGGATGTTCATCGTTTGAACTTCGACATCTAAGAGTCTTTTTCTTCAACTGCCTTGTCTTCTTCTTGAGTTGTGATATTCACTAGCTCAATATTAATTCCTTTCTCTTCAACTTGGACTTCTACATTCGATGCTTCCTTGTCGATAAACTATTGTACCTTATTTTCCAATGACTTCTTGTCCTTCTTAAGCTTCTTAATTTGCATCAATAATTTTTCATTATTATCTTTAAACTGAGAAACTTCTTCATTTTTGTCAGCAGTGATCTTGTGAACTTCTCTTTGCATATTTTGTAGAACTTTTTTACCTTCTTGAAAAATTACTTTTAAAATATCTTGTATGCCTTCTGGCCTCACTGAATCTGACTTCAAAGTAATGTCCTATAGCGTTATTTTGTTCTTTTTGTTGGAAAATGTCAAAAACTTCTTTTTTGTATTTAGAACAAAGGACCCTAGTGAGTCCATCCAAGGTAAACCTTGGATTATATCACTATTGTAGCAAAATAAGGTTTTAACAGTGAATTTTGAGACTAAAATATAGTCTTCAATGTTTAGTTGTAGATTGTTTATGTTATATTGTTTATTATTCATTGAATCCATCATTTCAATTATGTTTGATTCGGGGATCACTAATTGGTTAGCACATTCAATACTAACATAATTGTTATTTTGGGTAGGGTCGATAAAGATGCTAACATCCCTTCCCGCCAAAGATCCTTTGAATTTAAATAGCGTACTGATGCATATACTAAAAGTTTTAGGAAATATTTCCTCTTTCACGTCTGACATAGACTCAATTTCTTGCTCGTAAGTGATTGATTCCATTTTGCTTGGTCAAAATGAACTTAGGGTTTTTTTAAATAACTTCTTTTTTTGTAACTTCTAAAAATCTTCCAACATATATTTTTATTTGTCTTCATAATTAGTACTTCAACTTTATTTTTCTTTGATTTCCTTGCCAGGTTTCACAACTTCAAATATATATATATATATGACTCACTTCTTCAAAAAATAATAAAGTCTCTTTATAAATCCCCTTAAAGCTCTAGATTTAGCCCTTTATAAATTTTTAAAATTTAATAGCATCTATATATTAGCTTTTTAAATAATTCCTTAATAATGTTTAACTCGTAATTGTTTACCTTTTGATACAAGGTCACAACCGTACGTATAGGAGTCACGACTTCTGACTTTCATAAGGAGATTGCGGAAATGATACGAATTGGAATTGGTATGGAATTGGCACTATGAATGAGAGTGACAAAGAGCAAATGGATGTGGTTGCAGTACAGCTTGGAGTTCGAACAAGGATGTTGGGCTGAAAATCGTGGTGAAAAACCTGGTGAGAAAAACCAACAATGGCGGTAGTGGAGCAGGTCGACGACGACAGGGGATAGGTTGTGGTTGTGCGACTGTTTGCAATAGTTAATGTAATGGAGGCTTGCGACTTTCTATCGTTGAGGCGACGGTTGTTAATGGTTGCTTCCTTTCTTTTTATATATATTTTGTGAGATCACTGCAACCATAGCAGCAATGGCGGTGGAAGGTTCGGTTGTCGGGGGTTTTGGGGGTGATTCCGCGGGTGAGGACAACGTTGTGCGGAGGCGACAATTTGTGTTTTGGACGGGCAAAGGTAAGATGGGGACGCAGTCGCAGGTAATACACTATTTATTTTTCTAGTAATTTTTCTCCTATAAAAATCACTTTTTTTGTTTTTTCTATTTAATTATTTAGAATAAAAAAATTCAAATTTTTGTTTTTTTCTTTTTCTTTTTTCCGATAATCTTTTTTTTAATGGCTAAATGGAAATAGGACAAACTTCAAATTTTTGCAACAAAACGCTTCAACGGCAACAATGTTGACAAATTTGATAGTCAATGACCCAAATCAGAAAACATGACTTTGTGTAGCGGTTGAGCAGCCAAAGGATCGAACTGCTCTAATATCAAATGGAATGAGCAAAGTTCATTCTTCACGTTAAACACTCCAGAAGACTTGGAATATGTAGATCTCCATTGAGATACAAGAATATATATTACAATGTATGAATGAGAATGATACAAATGAGAGTGAAGGGCCTACTTATATACCAAGCAAGTATCCCTTTAGAAGAAAGAAATTATTTTAACGTCCACGAGGCTAAAGATAACCTATGGGACAAATTGGTTCTTCATCTGCTTGATGTATTTGGCCCTTTTTCTGTGAAGCTCCACAATAAATGCTCCCAGCTTCTCGACAAACCCCTCGCTAAATAGATTATCCCAAGAGCTAGCCGCCAGCATACCTGCATAACTTTCTCTATTGTTTTTGAAGGCCTCACACTCTAAAATGAAATGTTTTTTTGTTTCCACTTTTCTGGAAGAACAAAAAATGCATATCCTTTCCTCCCACACTTCCTTTGGCCTTTTCCAGCGCCCTATTTCACAACGGAGTTGATCAGAATTAGTCCTTAATTGAGCAATAAGAATTTTGGCTCTCCAAGAGATATTGGCCTCTATGTATGCTTTTGGTT
This sequence comes from Pinus taeda, assembly GCA_000404065.3. Classification (NCBI taxonomy): domain Eukaryota; kingdom Viridiplantae; phylum Streptophyta; class Pinopsida; order Pinales; family Pinaceae; genus Pinus; species Pinus taeda. The sequence continues at coordinate 40,454 of APFE030151304.1, read as the reverse complement.
GATAATTATGAGTGGGATTAAAAACTTCAATATAGTAATTTTTCTTTCTTCCTAGCTCCTTATCCCAAGTACGTTTCTGGAACTTTTCCATAACAAAAGCTTTTATCTCTTTATTGTTTATGGGACACGTGTTCAAGCAAACACCCCATTTACTAAACCATTTGTTATTTTGTTGCATCCAAGTTTTTTTCTCTTGCACAATCTTTCATTAAAGACAACCTTAGGCCATCTACCCTCTTCCATTTGCTCAATTTTTTTTTAAATACCTTATGACTCGCACCATGGCAATTGCTTCAATAGGAGCAGTCCCTGTTTCATTTTACAAGATATCATAGGAAACTGTACTTTTAATCTTAAATTTGTCTGTAATCAAACGCTTCTGAATTTTCTCAATTTGTCTCCACTGCATATCAGAGGTACTACTAGCCCATAGTTCACAACCATAGAGAACCACAGGAATCACTAGAAGCCCAAAAAGAGTTTGAGTGGTCTTCCAGTCCCATAACTCTACCTCTCCACACCTATTTTGAAAAGCATAAAATGCTTTCCAATGCCCCAAAGTTCTTTTCTTTCTACAACCATTCCAGCTTAGATTTTTGTTGAAGTCAATTCCAAAGTATTTGTAATCCGCAACTTCTTCCAGAATGTTGTCTTCAAAGTAGAACTTATGTTGGTTATGTTTTCTTTTCTTAGAGAAGACCATTACTTTCGTTTTGCTGATATTGACTTGCATTCCCACACTTCTACAAAAATGCTCAAGGGATAATAAGTGCTCTTGCAAACCAAGAGCCAATTTAGCAATCAGAATAAGGTCACCTGCATACAAAAGAAGCCTTATAACAAACTTTCACAAATAGATACCATCACCCCTTGTGAATTTAACCACTCCTCAAGCTTGTCGACATATAAACCAAAAAGGGTAGGAGACAGTGGGCAACCTTGCTTGACCCCGATATCACTTCTAAAACTTTCGGAAATGCCTGTTGAAATTCTAATTTTGACTTTCACCTCTTCATACAGCCTATGCACAGCTGCTCTCAAATGTTTAGGGACCCCAAGTTCCTCCATTCTCTGCCAAAGTTTATCCCTAGGAACCGAGTCAAACGCTTTTCTGAAATCAACAAAGCAACAAAAGACTTCTTCCTTTTTCTCCCAAACTTTTTCAATGATGTGCCTTAAAGTTATACAATGATCAACTGTGGAATGTTTAGGTCTAAAACCTGCTTGCCCTTTAGCATGCTTATCTCTTTCTTCTATCCACTTGCTAATTTTTTTTCTAGCATGCTTCCAAATAGCTTTGCAAACAAAGGGTTTATCATGATGGCCCTATAATTGGATGGATTATTGACATCACCGCTCTTGAAAAGAGGTATTGCCAGACTAGTTGTCCAATCTGTGGGGAGCCCTTGATGTATGACGTTGTTGAAGATTTTTGTAATGTGAGGTGCAAGAATCTTTGAGCCCCACTTTAGGTATTCTGCTTGGAGTTCAGCTAAGTCTTTTGCTTTTCCAACACCCAACTTCTTGATACCCATCTCCACCTCTTGTACCGTGAAGAGTTCAGTGTTAGTGTTGACCAAGGGGGGAGGGTCAACCTTGGGAACCTGCTCATAGAGTTGTCTTGCACAGTCAAACCATTTAAAAGCTGTAATATTATTTCCAATTTGTATCTTTTTCGGTTGGAGCTCCTTCCAAAATAATTTGGGATTATTTTTCCCAAGGAAGATTAGTTCTTCCCTCCTTGAAACCATGAAATCAGCCTTTTTCTTACTTAATAACTGCTTGTAAGATTTGAGTTTTATGTTATCCTTGTTTGACTCTTTCCACATTCTCCTTGCCTTTTTGCATTCCTCGTCAAACCAAGCATTAACCGGAAAGCAATTTGTTTTAGACTTCTTGATTTTTGTTCTTTTTCACTTTGCAAGTGCGCATTGAATTAAATGTGTTAATTCATGACTATGAAAGTTGTGAATTGTAATTTTCTCCTTCTCAAAGAACCTCTCTAGCATCATTTTGAAGGTGTTACAATTTTCTGGGGTCAAAGGAATTCTGCCCTATGGGAGATTTTGTTGGACATGCTGAATTTTTTACTCTAATTATTTCTTTCCAATCCAAGAGAAACATAAATAAATTGGCTTGTGATCTGATTTCAAATCCCATAGCTGATCTCCAACCAAAATTTCTTCCATTTTCTCACACAAACCATGCGAGCAAATTACATAATCTACCACACTTGCTCCATTGTAAGTATTGCAAGTGAAATTACCGGACTTTGCCCATCTAAAGTCAAGCCATTACAAATGACTAAACCAAAGGCTCCACATAGAGTAAGAAATTGTTCACCAAAGAGATTGCAGCCCTTGTCCTCTGAAATTCTTTCCCACTGATGATTACTTTCTTCTGTAAGCCAAATAGGGTCACAATCATCTTTACAACAAAGAATGCTAGCTTGCCTCACTTGCAGTCCTAGCATTGAAATCACCCACTATAAGGACTTCACCTAGCTGCGAATATGTTGCAATATCCACTTTTAAAGCTGCAAATGGATCTTTGTGGTCAAGCCCTCTACCTTTGTAGATTTTTGAAACCTGTGGCGCAAAATAGCATGCTGCAATTCTGATGTCGTTTCCATTTTCTGATATTTTAAACCAAATGAATTGCTTATTTGAGTCTTCTTTTTCTAACTGAATGAGATGACCTTCTTTACGAACTGTCATGTCTCCTTAGACATGCCTTTTTGTTTAACTAATTATTATTTTAATTACATATTATTGTGATTATTATTTATTATCTATATTTATTACTTTTACATAATTATATTCATAACATAAGCCAATCAGCATTATAACATCAAAACTTATGAATAATTTCCATTATGAATTTAATTCAAGAGGTAAAATTTAAAAATTTTAAAAATATATATATTGATCTTTCCTTTACTCATATTTACCCTGAATTTAACGCTAAGTGGATCACTTATTGAAGGAAGCATTACTTTGCCGGAGGATACCTTTACTGAACATGCTTTCAGTAGAGGCACTCTCCTCTTGAGTCTCAGCTACAGAAACAGCTTTATCTAAATTCTGTGATTCATTGTAAATTTGTTGTCTCGGAGTATAAGGCAAATGGATGTAATAATGACCTGTTTAGGTCTGTTGACTATTTTTTCAAAGGAGTCGATGATGTAAATGATACAAGGAGGACTGTGTTTATTTTAGAATGAGGGAGGGGGCGGACAGCGGGATACTATGTTATGAACTGTGTGGTCATCTGGTGGACATTAACAAAATTATCTTATCTTATCTTATGAACTGTTTATGTTGGACTCTTTTATGGAGAGCCTTCTTTTATGAAGAGTCGATGCATATTTGGTTTCAAACTCTGAAATACCAATACAAGTCCTTTTAACTTTGGTTTAAACAAAAAAATCAAGACTTGACTTCTTTGGAACAATACTACACACTAAAATGTCAGCTAACCAAATTCTAGAAGATCAAGGAAAATAATATATTGTGCTAAGAGCACTTGATTTACCATTGCTGTGCTAAAAAAAGGAAAATAAATTAGCCTTCTAATATTCTGCACAAAATAATACAAGCAACTCATTAGCATTCTAAGGACATGCATTTTAGTTTGCAGATAATTACGTGTACAAACATTTGCATTGGCCATTAAAACAATTTAATCAGTAGGAACCAAATATAGATGAACGTACCATAACCATTCGGCCCTTGGCTTCCAAATAGTCTTTCAAATACTTTGTTAGCTGCATAAAGATATGCTTATCAGAAATTATAATGCTCAAAAGTCACAAATAGGTCAAACAAATTAATCTGTATAACAGGCTACGTGGCAAGGAATAAGAGATTAATTGTCCATGTTATATAGCCTCAACCAGAAAGAGAGAAGGAAAGAAATTATGTGAAACTAGCATAGGTTATATACTAATCATACTATAATATAACCAAGTGTAAACAGCCACAGATATTGCAAGGTATGAACAGATAAACAAATAAACAAACCCACGTACCAAAGAACTGTGATAATGCTTTTGCAGTGGTTTTTTTGGATTCTTCTGATGCTCTAGCAAGGCCTGACAATAGAAAATTGACAACTAGATTGTTAAAAATGTGCTGAGAAATTCTATACAAAATACTTGCATGGACCAACCTTGAGTGTGAACATGTTTGAGGAGGAAACCAGAAAAGGGCAATTAAACAGGAAGTGCAAAAATAAAGAGAGACACTCAAAAATAAATATAATTAGAATCAAATTAACATGCAAGGATATTTTCTTGCTGAAGTAGCACATACTCGCAGGCATAGTCCAAAAACCATTGAAGTATTGTTGATGAAATTGCTTTCATTGAACCTAACACCCTGTGGAAAAAAAAATCTTGCAGTTATTGTCTCTTATATATGAACTTTAGCCTTTACAAATGTAACTATAACGTTTTAACTGGAAAAAAGTAGACATAAATCTGAACCACCATCAAGTATAAAACGTCCTCCCATGCACTGGATTTATCAATGATCAATACAAATGTTTGTCCTGGAGGATTTACTCTTATACGTACCCAGATTATTTCTATGCAAATTTTATTTCATAAAAAAAACCTTTCATGCCTCCTCTTTGGTAGAACCTCCTTCCATAGAATTCATTATAGTTGATGTGCACAATTTAGAAGGCAAAATGAAGAGCAGTTGGTGGGCTATAAGGAGGCAAAAAGTCCAGATTCAGTTCCAAGGATTAGCTGATTGAAATCTGGAGAGGATGTAGGCCCTTCATTGAAGAGATCAACAAGAGACAAGGGAATGACTCTGACCTAGTCAGGGCACCAGGAAAAGCTCACCAATCTAGGAGATTCTGAAAGGAAGGGAAGTTCCAGATATTCAATATTAAAAGGGCAAAAATATAAGACTTCGGTACTTAGTCTAAATGAGGGAAGTACAGAACTTTACACCTGCGGAACTTGGAAAGGGAGTTGACAGAAGGAATGTTATTGCTAACAGTGTCAAAGAGACATTTTTGTCACGGCTTGAAGGGGAGAAAAGAACTGCCCATATCCATGAAGAATTGAGGTTTGAGGGTTCTGGTAACGAAGTTTTGAGTTCTATGTCCAGCTGAACAGGCAGGAGGAGAGGAGGAAGACACTAGGAGGGAGAGCGAAGTTAATTTGGGGTTTCTGTAAGGTAAATGGAACAGACAGTGTACTATATATTAAAAGAAGGTAAGTTTCGTCCTGGGATAGGAAGTGGGATTGGAAGAAGTTAAATCCTTAACGTGCAAAGCCCTAAAAGGGAAATTAATGGGGAAGCAAGTCAAGGAGGACTTTGTGGTAGTGGATGGAAAAGAAATTACATGAAGATCGATGGTATACTCTGTGGTTTCACAGTCCAATTCATGGGTGGCTTGCCTTCTAGACTATAAAAGCTGGAGGTCAGGATTTGATCCTCAAAAGGAAACATCTTTCACACAGCCAGAATGGGTAATATCTCCAGGCTTATCCATGAAGTTATGTAACAAAAGCCCTGAAAGCTTTAGGGGAAGAACTAGGCAATTTCATTGATTTATAGGCAGATTTTCATACCAAAGTGGACAGGAAGGTTGTAAACTTTTTTGTGGAATTGGACAATTGGAAGGGATTGCCGGAGGAAATGGAAAGTATATAGGGTTTCTTGACCACTGGAGTGGCACCTGATGATTATATGAAGTCTCCATGCCCAAGGATGATCCAGAAGACACTTGTACCATCAAATATCGTCAGTCAACAGAGTTTTCTAACTCTACTTCTATCTTCTCATCATCTTTCTTGTACCCAGATTCCACACCCTACGGGGAATTGTAATAAGTGATACTAGTAATGATGAGTTTTGAGTCTGTAACAGGCCTAGGATGTTGGGACTCGATCAGCAAACGAGTACACCTTGGAGTGCTTTTTTTATCTGGTTAATTATCCCTTATTTTTCAGAGGCGGATAATTTTTTAGGTTTTTTCACTCACGTTTTACCCCAAAGCTGAGGTGACGGTTTGAAGGTTGAGCCCCTGACACATCTTAGTGTCTAGAGTAGATGTATATTACCATACTAGATCACAAAAAAAAATTCGTAGAATTTGGTTAGGTCTAGGTAGTCATTTTTTAATTTTTTAGATTTACTGCAGGTCAAAAATTGTATTTAAATTGTAATAAGTGTAGTCTAAAGAAGTTGTATTGGGTATAAGTAATCAAAATTACACCTCTCACCCTCAACTTTCTACTATGACACACTTTTGAGAGGTTAATAATGTGTTTTGGACCATCAAAACCCACTTTTCTTAAGTTTGATGGAAAATCTGGCAATTAATTAAGCCAAAAATTAAATAAATGGAGAAAAATAAATATCCACACATGATAAATGTTGTGGAAATAAAGTGGAAAATTATGAGGGAGTTAAAGTGAAGTCCCAAGGTGATGTGGACTCCTAAAATCAAGAAAAGGACACGTGCTCAAATAAAATCGAATTTCTGGCATTAAATGAAAAAATTGCTTGGAAATTCGAATTTGTGAAGTTAATGCACATTTGGGAGGATTTTGGAGAATATTTGGTGGAAATTTTGGTGGGAAATTGTCCCCACATGGGTTACCACCCATATACACTTGTCATTTCACCATAAAATTCGAATTTGGCGCATAAGGGAAGAAGAAAATGATGTCCACTTGCCAGAATTCGATTTTTACACTTGGCATTGGAGCTTCTTTCAACAAATTCGAATCTCTTTAGGATTGTCACCTCATGCCATTTGCCATTGTCATTCTTCATTGGGATTTGCTCCCAACTCTCTATATAATAGAGCCATGGGCTCTCACATTGAAGAACATTGTTACTAGCTATTGTGCTTGCAGAAGCACTGCTGCCATGTACACTTTGAGAAATATCAATAAAGACTTTGGGGTTTCATTCATGAAGTGTTCCTCCTTTTCGAGTGTGATGAATTGTTGAGCATTGGAATAATTCCTTTTACTCATGCTTTGATCTAATTTGCTTCCTAATGCTCTTGTAGATTTGTTAATGTATAGCTATCTTGCATTGACATTTGATTTAGAAGTATGATCTAGGTATGGAATGCTCTAGTTGGTTCATCATTGTTTATTGCTAAATTTATACGGAACTAATTCGTGATTGAAGTTTTGTAGAGGGAACATCTTGTTGGGATTACAGAATCAAGCGTGAGGGGAAGTCTTTGGAGAGACCAACCCACTCTTGATACACTCTTAAATGAGCTCTTATTTGTTCTTTGAACCTTCATAGTCTTATCTTACAAAGTGGTTTTGTTCTTTGAACCTTCATAGTCTTATCTTACAAAGTGGTTTTGCAGGGATTTCGGCACAAAGCTTGTACACAAGCCGAGAACTTCTAAATTTAAATCTCTTTTAAAAAACATTGTACTTCAATTCTTTCATTTGCTATCTAAGAGCTTGAAGATGGCTAAGAAAATATGAGAGTTTACTCTCACTCTTTAGCTTAGCCTTTTGTAAATTATAATTGTACATATACACTTTATCTTGTTGATTTTTCCATTAATACTTTAACTTATTTTGCAGCCAATGTTTGGATTGTTTGCTAACTCTTGTGCGGCAGATTTTGAAGAGCAACTTCCCGCAACATCTAACAAGGGTTTGTAGGACCTTTGGCAAGTGTTGGGGGTTCGATTTCCAAGGATGTCGTGAGCCCTTTTGAAGCTTATTTTGTCCAAGTCGAGTTCACTAGAGGGCTGCCCATTTTCCTCTTTAAGCCTGGGCATTTGAAGGAAACCCACACGTTGTTTCCTTTGCATAAATTTTGTGAGATCTTGTCACTGCTTTCTCAAGAAAGGAGATCTAATGTCCAAGTTTCAAACAATTATTGTGAGGACCCTCCTTGAAGTATAGTTGAGAACTTTGAAGGGCCCTCTTCTTATTGTAATATTAATAAAAGATCTAACTTGCTTGTGGCAGCTTGGGATTTCTCCCATGGTATCCTATCTCCCCATTCAAGGGAAGGTTTCTCTTGGGTGGATTGACATTTGCATCGTTTAAGCTCATACTTCATTCACTTACATGCATGCTTTAATTGGAAATTAACACAACTTCACTATCACATTTCATTAAGTTAAAGTTTGTTACAATTTCATTTGAGCTTTGCAATTTCTTTCTCATTGTTGCTTGGAGCTACAAGCTTACACTTTACTTTGGGTAGTTCATCCTTTACATGCAAGCATTTTATATTCTTAACAAACTTTGATTCGTTTCCATTTACTTTCGTAAATTGCTTCATGAGCACTTGAACACATGCTTCAATTTTATGCTACATTGTTATCTTGAATATTGGAGCAATTTATTGTCATTGTCTATTTGAAACAAATTTTACTTTCAAGCAAATTACTTGTATCATTTTAATTCATTGATGAAACACATGCAACACTTGTAAGCTAATTTTATTCCTCCAATTGAAGTTATAATTGCAACTTATGTTGAATACTATTTCATTTTCAAGCATTGCAAATCAATCTCTTTGAAGCATTTGCATGTATCATTATTTTAATTTGGGAAATTAACACAATTTGCATTTCATCTAGGCATTTTAGTGTAGGAAGGCCCCAAGCCTCATTAAAATTTTACCTCCAACATAAGTTGGTTGAAATAGACATCTTAAGGATCCTCTACTCCTCTATTGACTCCTCACTATGAGATCCCTATCATTGGACGAGGGTGAGGTCTGAGGATTGAAGAGTTAAATTGTAATCTTGTTGTAGAGCTAATTAATAAAATTAACCAAGAGCACTTTCCATTACATTTAATCAGTTCAAACAAGTGTTTTCTTTTCATGTTTCAAGTCTAATTGCATATTGATGTCTTGCTTTAGCACTTCCTTTCTTTTACATTTCCAAGTTAATTACTAATTTTTGGGTTTTGGCAAAGATATGTTTCACATGCTTTGATTTATAAAGTTGATTATCTCAAAAGCATTTTGTATCTTACATATCTTGTGCTAATAATTCTTATTTACATTTCAGGGTTACTTTGTTTTCTTTTTTGAGAGCATTGCATTCTACTTTGAGCAAATATATCTTTAAATTGTTGAGCAAATTCCTTATAAGGCTCTTGTTTTATGGTTTTTAATCATATTAATGATTGACATTGTTATTTCAAGTTGCTCACTTCATATTTGCTCATAAATCCTTAAAAGTAATCCATTTTCACTATAATGCTCTCCTAGAAACTCACATCTTTTAACTTAACTTTTCATTAGGGACCGCCCCCCTTAGCTAACCTAGGAGATAGCTCAAACGGAGAGAGTCGGGATTAGTGTGACAGCCCCTTCTCTGAGTTCCTTGTCACCAACCACACCTTGTGGGGTTGAAGGCTTTTCTCATTGACTTGTAGGTAGGTGTAGGCAGCAGGGACAACAAGGTTCATGCAAGTTTATTCAGCCTTTGGACTACTAGATGTTACAGTTCAGATGCCTAAAATGTCATGGCATTGCACATATATGGAAAGACTGCATAAAAGAAATAGCAGGTCGGTTTGCAGAAAGAAAGACAAAACTTCAAAAGAAGCAATAAAAGCTCAAGCCAAAGTGGCGAAAAAAGATGAAGAGGACGGAAACTGATATCCACGGTAGAGGTTGTCCACCTAATTGAAGACAAGGCCTTGAAAGAAATGGGAAGTAAAATAGCATAACATGGGAAGGTAGATAGTGGCATTACTTCAAGCAAGGAAGAAGAAAAGGGTTTGAGGCTGTCACAAACAGACACAAGGGATGGTAATCCAACCAAGCTTCCAGAAAAAGGTTTCAATTGAAGCATATCTGATGCCTACTCTTTGTCAGTTTTGGAAAACAAAATCACAAAGAAAATCCCTTTAAAGCAATGTGGAAAAAGTCGAAGTCGGGATTAAATCGGCAAGGGTCCAAAAGTTGAAAAAGTCGTTAAAGTCAGGAGTTTTTCGAAAAAGTCGGCAAAAAGTCGGCAAAATTAAACGGCCATCCAAAAAAATCAAAAAATCGGGATTTAATCGGCCAGCCAAAAAAATCAAAAAATCGGGATTTATTCCGGACTTTTTCCACACTGCTTTAAAGAACTCCCAAAGCACAACCTTTTCCATGGGTAGGGATCTAGATGAGTTTGAGCAATCTGAAAAGGGTAGAGACCCCTCTATAAATGAATATATATTAGGGATTCGAATAAAAATTTGAAAGATCCTAAGTTTCCGAGATAGGGGAGCATGTGAGTGTGGAGATATGCATGGGAGAGATGTGGAAGCACCCACAAAGTTCGGGGAAATTCAGGGGGGGGCCAGGGGATGTCAAGGCCCGTAGCATAAGGGTTCCTGTCTCTAAAAATATAAAAATTAACATAATAATTTTAAAAACCCAGCAATAACAATTCATGCCAGGAAAATTCATCATTGTGCAATGTAAATGCCAAAAATGTAAACAGTAAAATAGTACTAAATTCGAAATTGTAAATGATATCAACATGATTCAGATTCAGATTCATTAGTAAAATACATTGATTCATAAGCCATAAGTGAAACAGAAATAATAAAATGTTGATACATCAATTTAAATTCATCATTCTATAATATTATTTATACTAAGAAAAATCGTAGATACTTAAGTCTGAAAGAATAATTGAAATTACTCAAACTCAAAAATAGTAAATAGTAAAAAGTCAAAGACTTGGTCAAAGGTCATAAGTATCTAGAGCCAAGACTCAAAAGTTAAAACTAAAAATTAACAATGGACAATGAACATTGAATATAAAATGAGCATCAAGGAGTAAAATTGAATAAAAAGTAAATAATAGTAAGGTAGGGTCTTTTATAGATTGCTTTCAGTTTTCTCTGCTATGTTTTTAGGCCTTTATAAGCAAAAATATGGGCGGGGTGTCGGGGGGGGGCAGAAGCACCCCTTTTCTAGGGGGGATACCCAAAAGTATCCCTTTGGGAGAAACATGTCTCCCACACTCGAGAAACAATTCCCCCTGTGTTTCCCCAGGTTTCCCCAAAAGGAAGACATGGGGAAACATTTCCCCAAGTGTCACTCCATCCTAGGAGCATGGGGAATGTGGGGCAGCATGCCTACCACCCTAGGGGACACGTCCTCATGGAACACTGTATTCAAACCAAGAGGGTGGATAAAACTGCTTGGATAGAAGAGATAAAACTGTCACAAGACAAATTAAGTCCTGAGAAGGAAACTATCCAAAAAGTAGATATGGGAATTAAGGGGAAGTTGGCTTTAGACCCTCGTCATTCACCAACAGTGAGCCAAAACTCCTATCTACCTTTGGCCAAAGGACAATGGAACAAAAGAAAACAACTAACTATTAAGGAGTGCCTTCGAGTAGGCATGACCCTTGAAAAGTAAGTAAATTTATTAATATCCAACTAATGACCATAAAAGTACGTCAATGGGACCAAAGAAGAGTACAGTCAATATGACTAGAATGTGGGAGTGCAAGTGCATCTACTAAAAAAAATGCTAAAAATAGCATATAGAGAGAAAGGAACCAGTCGTATTGTTGCCGCAACTTGTATATAAGAGATCATGGTATACTACAAAATACCCAATAGTCTGCAACACAATACAAAATAATAATGGCCTGCTAATACATGTTGGCCCAATGATTGTTCTTTCCGTAAATGTGAGAGGGGTAGGGGGTACCCACAAGAAGCTAGCCCTAAAAATATTGTTCTCTAAAATTGTGTCTCCTTGATTGAAAGACTAGTCCATATGTTCAATAGATTCATAAGGAAGACAAGGAGGAAAGATTCTTTAGAACTCATTCATAAGTTTCAATTGCAAGTATCTAGATTCTAAACAATACTCGAATCGAAGGAATTGAGAGAAATATTTCCCATAATCAACATTTCGGGCACATATCGAGAGAGAATATCCTTCTGGCATAATTTTAAACTTTACAGTTTGGCCACAAATCATGATGTTATTTTAGGAGCTGATCTAAATTTGGTAACAAATGTTAGAGAAATGTGGGTGGTAATGCTAAACATCCCATGGCTGATTATCTCTCAAATATTTGATCATATGGGGTTATGTCATGTGGATCCCAATCAACTAGTTCTTAAATGGAGGTATTCCAAATGTGGTAGAGAAGGGGTTTCGAAATGGAAAGGATATTCGGTAGCAAAGAAAATTTTGTAGGAGACTCTTAGACTTTGAATGCAAAATACGAAATCACCTCTTTGACTAGAGTTTTTAAGATATTAACCCTATGAATTTTCAGCCTTCGATCCGTTATGAAATAGCACATAAACAGCAGGGAAAAGAGAACAATATTTCACTTTATAATAGCCCAATCTTCCAAGCTATCGAAGGAGAAAAGATACCAAACAATGGAGATAAGTTTCAGACCTCTAGGGAAACTTATACAACATAAATCGATCTAAAAATTCACTTTTAAAGCAGTTATAAACAGCAGTAAAACAGAAGATATAGCAGCAACAAAACAGCCCTTAGATTCTTCAAGGGAGTTGTCAAATCACTTAACAAACTGTCCTTTTACTTATGTCGAATGATCCTACCATATATAGCTGTCAACAATAATACATGAAGAATGTTATAGAAGAAAATCAAGTCTGGAAAATGCACAACTTTTGGACAGCTGAAAACTTCACTAATATGCTGAAGATGAAGTTCATGTACGTATGATAAGCCTTCGCTCAAGGCTAGTACAAATCACTAGTTCTCCAAAACCCTTGCTAGGAAAAACAATGAAAACCTTAGCTAAAGCTTGGAGCTCCAACATGTAAAAATCATTCCAAGAAGTCCTCCAAGGCAAAGCATCATCTTCTTATCATCTCCACAAATATACCCTGGGGTTTTATCACAAAGCCCTAGTCTCAAACCGTCAAGGGATAAACCCTAACACTAGACTTCCAAGATGTTCCATGATAATCTTTGAAGACAAAGAAACCCTAGTGAATCCAAAAAATAGATCAAGTACCAATGAAGACCAAAATAGAGATAAAACAAGATAGATAATTTTATTTATGTCCAACAAACAACCCCAAAACTAGGTGAATGGGACTATAGAGTACAATGTTGTCAATAAAACATGAGAGCACCAAAATGACCCCTATAAAAGGAATGCAAGACACAAAAAAGTAAATTATTAATCTATGTTTAGGCATAAAATTTAAAACACTGATATTTTTGGTCAACGTGACCCTGGAAAAACCCCCTACAACTCTTGGGGAAAACCAGTTTGAGAGCTCTTCTTTATTTCTGAAAAATGTCTTTTTACAGCAAGAAAATTTCAACAAAAAATTACAGCAAAATAATTTTTTCAGCAAGCAAACTTATCCGTTTTCAGCCCAACGGACCACCTGGAAACTTCTCAGTTTTCAGCAAAAATTAGCTTTTTCTGCTTGTTCTTGCTGTTGTTCTGCTCGTCTTTCTGTTGTTCTGATTTTGCTGAAGAGCTGCCTGGTATGTGTGCCAAACTGCTGCCTCTTTCTCCTTCTTGTTCAGAAATCTCCCTTGCTCTCTTGCTCTCCTTCTCCCAATCTGCTCATGAAAGAATGAATGATCTTTTCCTTTTTTTCCTCCTTTAATATAACTCCAAGTGACTTTTGGGT
>APFE030151304.1:1566-24050 GCA_000404065.3 Pinus taeda | reverse complement strand
AAAGATATGAAGATGACCAATATCAGGCTTCTTCCCAGAGAAAGCCTCCTCCAGAGTCATGTGCCCCAAGGCACGATTCGGACTCCTGTTCTGCAAGTAAACAGCTATGTTGCAGGCCTCTGCCCACAAAAACAATGGCAACCCCTGATCATGTAACATGGCTTTGGCAGCCCCTATGATGGATCTATTCTTCTTCTCCGCAACCCCGTTTTGCTGGGGGTTGTAAGGAACAGTGAACTCCCTCCTGATGCCTGCCTCCGCACAATAGTCAACAAACTCTCCAAGGGTGTACTCTCCTCCATTGTCCGACCTCAGGGAGTTGATCTTCCGACCTGTCTGTGTCTCCACAAGAGCTCTAAACTCCTGAAACCGCTTGAAGACCTCACTCTTGGTCTTCAAGAAATAAATCCAGGTCCTCCTGGAGTGATCATCAATGAATAAAACATAGTACTCATATCCACTCAAGGAAGCATGAGACATCCGACTACTCACATCAGAATGAATCAAATCAAGTATCACAGTCGCTCTGTTGTCACTGCTGGGAAAAGGGGATTTGGCAAACTTGCCCATAGCACATCCTCTACAAGTATCAAAGTGATCAGTAATGAAATCTGGCATAACTGTATTGATCTCCCGCAAGGTCCTCAAGGATCCATGATACATATGTCCCATCCTGCGGTGCCAAATCTCACACTACTCAGAACTGCTAGCTCTACTGTCAGTACTACTACTCAATTCCAAAAGGGGCTGGAATGCAAACTTGTACACCTTTGCATGGCGTACACCTATCACTCTAGCTGACTTAGCTGGAGTGCCCCTAGGATACATCAACACCTGTCCTCCCCTGAACAATACCTCATATCCTCTGTCCTCCAAAGCCGAGACAGATATGAGGTTCTTCCTCATCCCTGGCACATAAAGAACATCTATCACTTTCAAGGGAGGTTTGGACTCCCTCTGAAATGTCACTGTCCCCACTCCGACTGCTCTAACAACTCTGTCATCACCGAGTACTACCTCTACATCAGTGCCACTCTCTGAAAGCTCTGAGAAGTACTCACGGACTCCTGTCATATGACGTGAAGCCCCACTGTCTATATACCAGATATCTGAAGATGCTCCGCTAATAGAGGGAAAAGCATGCTCCCTCTGAACCTGTATGGCAGGTGATCCTGCACTAGAGGACTCACACATAGTGAAAGCAAACTCCCGGTCAAAACGGCCTGCAAAGTCCTCAATCTCTGCTGAACCTGCCAAACTCTGGTCCTTCCCCTTCTTCTTCTTCTTCTCCAGACACACAACTGCATAGTGTCCCATCTTTTGACAATTCCAACATTTCACCTTGGAATAGTCCTTTTGTGTGTTTACCTGTTTACCTTTAACTTTGCCTTTGCCCCCACCACTGCTTGTGGAAGCCTGCTTCTTCCCTTTGCCTTTCTTGCCTCCTTCCACCAGTGCTACATCTTCATCCTGCTCAACTGGCTTGGCTGCCCCAAGCTGACCTTTCCTGATCTCTGTCTGAATGCAATCATCCCAAAACCTCTCCCATGTGGGAAGGGTCTCACGAGCACAAACCCCATCAGCAAAGTTCATCCATGAACGGGGGAGGCCATTACCGCAATCTGCACCAACTCAGTGGGTGGAATGGCCTCTCCAATTGCTGCCAACTCATCTCTCACATTGGTAATCTTAGTGAGATATCCAGTTGCACTATCATTGCCCATCTTAATGTTTTTCAGTTTCTCCTTCAGAACCATTTTCCGGTTCTCATTGGTACTCTGGTAGAGATTGGACAATGTTGTCCACATCTCATGGGCATTGTTCTTTCCTCTCACATAAGGAATGCAATGGTCTTTGATTCCGTCTAGAATCAGCCTCTTACCCTTGTTGTTCTTTTTATTATAAGCAGCCAACTGAGTAACATCAGTAGGCACAACAACAGGGGTCTGTGTGATATGCATCATGATATCTCAGACTTCTGCCTCCTCAAAGATACTTTGCATTCTCTCCTTCCAAACGTTGTAATTTGTATGCCCATCCAACCTATCCTCCACCCTCAATCCCAATGACATCCTGTTGTCCTAAAACTGAAAAATAGCACTGTTGTAGTAAAGATAAAACCTGTTGTTTATGAAAAATCAACTTGCTGGAATTTTCTGAGTGAAAAATCAGCAGCTGCAATTTTTCTCTTTTGCTGTCCCAAACTGCCCTTCAGCACTCAACCTCTAATACCATGTAAAAAAAATTATTTTCCCACCCCGGTTTTCAGTTTCTCCTTATTTCTCCCATGTAGTTAAATTCCCTTTCCCATAAACATACATTCAACAGGCTGGAAAAAATAAATTTGATGAAAACACAAATTCTGGAAAATTTACAGAATGCTGGAAATTGCAGAAATAAAAATCAGCAATAATAAACAGCCATTAAAACACATTAAAACATTGATATTTTTGGCCAACGTGACCCTGGAAAAATCCCCTACAACTCTTGGGGAAAACCAGTTTGAGAGCTCTTCTTTATTTCTGGAAAATGCCTTTTTATAGTGAGAAATTTCAGCGAAAATCAGCAAAAATCGGCAAACAAATTTCTAACTTATCTCGATTTCTGAGCCTCATAGCTAACTGGAAATTTCCAAACAACAACACAATGCTGCACGACAACTGTACGAACGGTACGGACGGCCGTACAGATGGTACGGATGGCTGTACGGACGATACGTACAGTCTGTACGGACGGTACGGACAGGCTGTACGGACCTATATTTTTATGCAAAAAATCAGCTGCCTCGATTTCTGTGCAAAAACAAATCTACCATTTACTGTTTTAAGCAAAAATCTACCTTTTATTGCTGGTTCTTTCAGTTGTATGCTTGTTCTTTTGCTGTTCTGATTTGCTGAAGAGCTACCTGGTATGTGTGCCAAACTGTTGCCTCTTTCGCCTTCCTGTCCAGAAATCTCCCTTGCTCTCTTGCTCTCCTTCTCCCAATCTGCTCATGAAAGAATGAATGATATTTTCCTCCTTTTCCTCCTTTAACCCAACCCTAAATGACTTTTGGGTGATCCCTAAATCCAATGGCTGAGATAGATTTAGATCAATGGCTGAGATTAAATGCACATTTAAATCTCATTTTCTATTTTTAAATTGACCCCACTTTAATAAAGACCCACTTAGTCATTTATTTCCAAAGTCACTTTTCTTTTCTAATTTTTCATTGACTTTATAAAAGTCACTTTAAAATTAGACTTAGTAACTTTATAACTTAAAGTCACTTTTAAATTAGATTTTAACTTTATAAAAATTATAAAGTCACTTTAGGAGAAAAAATAAAATCTTTTGGACACTTTTTCCTAGGCCAAAGATCAAAGCCTAAGGGAAGCACCTGTCCTCCGGTACCAAATTTCAACATACAATGAGTTATGAGGGACTATATATATCAGAGGGTGGGGTGGCCCTTGACATTCCCCCTTGTGATAGTTCATCTACCCTCATGACTCTTCATCTACCCTCATGACTCTTCATCTACGCTTTAACCGTTACATACAATTTGCACATGTAGCCATCTGAGAGAAAATATTCTTGAATAAGCCATGTAAGACATCACTATGAATTAGACAACTATGGGAAGACCAACTTTTCGACATCCTCATGGTGGTCAACAATAGTGAACTGATGCCAAGCTCGTTAGTCCGCGATGGTGTCTGTGCACTTTTAGGTGACATCTTTCTAGACACAATCTATTGCCTCCATAGCATTTGGGTACACTGTTTGAGCTCCTCTGTCCAACTTGTCTGATAACATTCGCTTGATTGTCTTCATTACGGTTGAACTAGTAACATACTGATGCATGTTGCCTACAAAAATCACCAAGTCTAGATTGGTGTCTATGCACATCAACTCATCAAAGTACAATTCATGCTCCAGTCAAACATGTGCCTTTGTCTTTGCTTAGCTGAGTGTCCTAATAGATGGGGTCATGTGTGTGCATAGAACAACATCCATACTCGTCAATACATGTGCATGGGAAGCCTGTAGACTAGTGATGAGATGTGGGAGGTCTTCAATGTTCTAGATCTGACTTCAGATACATGCCTTGAGTTCAACCACTCTAGCCTTCATCATCTTGGGAAAGTGTAATGGGGCTCCCTTGTATCTCATTTTCCATGTTGGCATGTAGTCAATAGTAGCATGGACATTTGACAAGATATGTGCTCTCCTAGCACATCGTTGCTGCCAACCGTTGAGATATAAAACTTCCTTATGCACGGTGCCAAACACGGAATACAATGCCCGCATGACTACTTCAAGGGACAATACTTCATCCAATATTGCCTTCTTTAACTCTAGTTGGGTGGATGTTGTAACAAGTTCTCCTCCTTGCTTAGTTGTTTGTATCTCCTTAGCCATTCGTTCATTCTTAGCTATCAAGAAGTGAACACTAGAGCTATTGGCTTTTAAATATGTTCTGGTAGCATTAGCCAAGGTTGTTGGGTGCTTTCACATGGCAGACACGATCACTCATTGCTCAAACTATGGAGGAGATGTGTGATAATCTAGAGTACACACTCTACGAGATTGCACAACCCTATGCTACGACTCGTCGAATGAGATGTGTTTTTTTTTTCCATTTGGAAAAATCATAGTTTTATTCAAAAGACAAAATTACATTTTGTAGATGCTGAAGAGCATATGCATATGGCATGTTTGTATTTTCACGGGAGATAAGACAGACAAAAAAAAAACTATTGTTCTTATCTCCCTTTCTTTTTTTCCACCTTTTGCCAACCTCCAGCGTTGGGAGTATCCATTACAATGGAAAGTTGATTTTCACTTGCATGAGTGGGAGTGTCTTTTTCAGAATTAGATCTTTTTAATCCATGAGTTCATTTATTGCCTGTTATTTCCATTAGTGTTAGTTGAGATGCTTGGTGTTGCATAGCATCGTTGGGGACTTCCTCCTTTTTTATGTTGTTGTTTCTATTTTTTATACTTCTTCCTCCAAGGGGGCTATATATTACCATATGTTTTGTTGTTTTTATTGTTTCATGTTCCATTTGGGAGCTTGTTTTGATTTAGGATAGGCACTGTGGCAGTGTCCTGTTTGTAGACATCCACGATGTCAGAAGGCTGTATTTTTGTAGTCTAGTGGTTGTGTCCACTGTGTATTATTGATATTTAGGAATTTTCCCAATACATTCCCTATGGTGATTAATACATTGTGATGCCAGAAGTGTAACGGGAGGTTGTGCAACCTAATCCATATTGGCATCTTTTATACCATCATTTTGTTGGTGTTGAATTCTAGAAACCAAGTGGTCATAAATAGTCCTGTATTGCCCCAGAAACATGGTCCCTTATTGAGGATATGTTGCCTTTCTTGTACTGTTTTGAATATGAATATGAAAAATCCTTTGGGGCATAAGTATATTTCACAATCTAGTGACAAGGAATCATAAATTGATTGGTGTAAGACATCAGATTTACGTCAAAACCCATTAAATCTGCATATAATTGCTTTGGAATAGAGATCTTTGTACAAGTCTTTTACCTCAGGTATTGTGATGGTAATAGCGGGATTTTTAGATTTTTGTTCTACAATATAGGGCCTTGGAAGCTTGGGTAGTGTTGCGGATTTGGTTTGTGCTTTTTCCTTACCTTTGACTTCTTCCTTGAATGATCTTATGCTTTTTCCTTACCTTTGACTGCTTCCTTGAATGATCCAGTGCTTTTTGAGCTAGTTCCAGCCCATCCACCCCTTAGACACAGGTTAATTATGATGGTTGAGTCTATGGTGATGCCATAATCCTAGAGTGTGAGGTTGTCCTCTAAGCTGTGGCCTAAGTAGATCAGATTTTGCTGACATTCTCGTATACTGAGGTGGTTCTGTATTTTTCTCTTAGCTCCTGAATCTTCTTCCCTTTCCAGATCCTTCTTATGTAAAAAATTAGTTAATTTTAGGTTATTATTTAATTTTAATTTTAATTAGACGAAAGGGCATGATCATAAGATCATGCCCTTTCCCAAAGGGTGTCCATGACGGTATATAATCCAAGCAACCCATTGTAAACAATCATCATCGGTATTTCATCATTTTTCATAAATACTTATTCACAGATATTCTGCGTATCAAAATTTTCTGTTTCACTGGTATCAGAGCCTTCGATTGTGGTCTAGAGCTACATAGTCTAGATTCTTCCCTGTTTCAACACTGTGTCATTCTTGTGCTTCAATTTTGTTTGTTCCCACATTGTCTTTCTCGTGCTTCCACTATATTCATTGGAATTATGGTTCAGTACTTCGTTCCTCCTGACCTTCCTCTCATACGTATATCATATTGTTGTTGCCTTACACTACCCCTGTGTCCCATTGCCTGACAAACCCCATTCGATCCAACTCATTCCTTCGCTATCCACGCATCCAGTCAACTCCTATCAAAACACATTCACACATAAACCCCGTCTGTTGTGCTGGTCGAGCCACGCCCTATTCACCGTCGTTTCCCCCAACAATTCTTGGTCAATACATATTGGTGGAGGCTGGTCGACACATATATATACTATGTGAACACACATTCCGCAATCCCTCGCCCACTCCATTGTCGAACCTATCATCTGTTGGCTCGATACTACACCCATTCCCCCTGCTTCAGTTTGTGTCCGACATCGTCCACATTTCCATCAAACACCTAACCCTTCGTTGACACTTTTGTGGGTAAAATTCTCTGTTGGTTGATTGTGTTACGTCACGTTTTTGTTTTAAAAGGGTGTGATCATTCGTGGTCCATTTGGTAACATTGTGAATTAAATTAACAAGTATATATTATATATATTACAAATATATAACTTAATTAATTAATTTATAAGACTTGATTAATTTAAAAAAAAAAAAAAACCCTGAAGCTGGCAGATAAATACACGCCCCCGCAAACTCTCTCAATGTCGACAATGACAATGGCGGATTTCCAAAGAAAATTGGTCGACGCAGAGCATAAGATAAATAACAACCATGACGAGGTCAGTAAAAGATTAAATGAAGTCGAGAGCAAGCTTGGGGAGCAAGTAGAAAAAATAAAAAATCTTCAAGATACAACAAATCAAATACAGATAAAAATGGAAAGTCAACATGTCCAAACAAAAGCAGACATTCAAGAGTTCTTAACAATGCTGAAACTTCTGTGTAAAAAGTCGAGTTTTACACCTAAAGAGCTCCTAAAAGAAAGTGAATAGAATCAAGAACACCTCTCATCAGATTCAACAAAATCAACAGATTCTCATGAAAAGGTTGAATCCCCAAAAAAATCGACAACACCCCACCAAGAAGCAAGTAACACCGCCTTTACAAACAAGAAACTTTGGGATACCCTTACTAATCAACACCCTTTTTTTGCTCAACCATTAGCCACATACCAGAGGAGGGCAAAATTCGAGATGCCTAAATTCGATGGAAACGAAAAAAACAATGTTGCATGGGTAAATAAAGCAGAAGAATACTTTGAGATATATAACATCAATGACGATGACGAAAAGCTCAGACATGCATCCATGAAAATGGAACTAGAAGCATATAACGGGTATATGTGGTGGAAAAAAATGGCACACGTCATTAGCTGGAGAAAATTTAAAGATGCATTTTTTAAAAGATTCCAAGGTGTAAGAGAAGAAGAGTTCTTTTCAAAACTCATCAAGTTATGACAAAAAGGAAGTGTGGATGAATACACATAAGAATGGGAGACCTTAGTAACACGAGTACCTGGGTTATCAAAATCTCATTTGATTCAATCATACGTCTCAGTACTCAAATCCCATTTACAAGCAGAACTTGAGATGCATGAAATTACATCAAAAGAAGTAGCAAGACGAAAAACAAAAACAGCCGAAAAGAAATCCAAACCAATATTTTGGTCAAAAGCGGAAAAAACATATTCAAGATGAAGGATACCTTAGTATATGGACTCCAATAATACAAGATACGTTCCACCACATCATTGTGAAGATGAAAAATTTAATGTGGAAATGCAAAGGATAAAAGAGGGTAAATGTAAACGCTTTGGTGAGAAGTGGGACCCGAAACATAGATGTGCTAAAGGAAAAGAACCAAAGAAACTATATAATTGTGAAGAAACCAATGATTCAAACAGTGAAGATTATGACATAGAAGAAACAAAAGATGTTGTAGAATTCTCACCAGAATTAGATGACAGAAGTACTCCGCAAGTGTCATTATCAGCCATGACAGGTATATCACAACCTCAAACCTTAAATTTAAAAGGACACATAAATAAGAACAACATAGTGGTTCTCATCGACTTTGGAAGCACACACAATTTTCTAGATGCAACCATGGCCAAGAAACTCAATATCTTTTCATTTCCTTTACCAAACATGAAAGTGATGATAGCTAATGGTAAGAAGATTGAAAAGGTGGGGAAATGCGATAAGGTCAATTTGTAGATTCAAGACTTTAAATTAGAGTCTTTGTTCTTCATGGTACCATTAGGAGGAGTAGATGTAGTCTTAGGCATCCAATGGCTACGAAATTTAGGTACTTATGCCGCCAACCATCAAGTACAATTTATAACATTCAAATCGGGAGGTCAGAAGTACAAACTACATGGATTCCAAGCACCAGAAAATCATGTTGTATCATCATCTCAAATGATGAAGTTGAGTTGAAGAAGAGCACCTACTTATGCAGTACAATGTCATCAATTAGAAATGTTATCTGCAAATATGACCAGAGAAGAGTCATCAGAGATGCAAGATCTAATTCAGAAGCATGAAAAAGTATTTCGAGACCGACCTATGAAAAATCCATACCGATATCCACATCACCAAAATCGGAAATTGAGAGATTAATTCAAGATCCTTTAAAGTGTGGAACCTTGATCATCTTGGAATATCTGATCAAGTGGAAAGACTTACCGAAGAAGATGGTTTTTTGGAGAATGAATCATTCTTCAACAACATCCATCATTACTTATGCTTTCAGGACAAAGCATTCTTTTGAGAGGAAGGAAATGTTATGTAAAAAAATTAGTTAATTTTAGGTTATTATTTAATTTTAATTTCAATTAGATGAAAGGGCACAATCATAAGATCTTGCCCTTTCCCAAAGGGTGCCCATGGCGGTATATAAGCTAGGCAACCCATTGTAAACAATCATCATCGGTATTTCATCATTTTTGGTAAATATTTATTCATAGATATTCTGCGTATCAAAATTTTCTGTTTCAATCCTCCAACAAATAGTCTTGCCTTCCAGTGTTTTAATGAATATTTGAATTAGATCCTCCACATTTGAGTGTGGCTCTGTCTAAGGAGTGGGTCGATATGTTTCCCCTGTGCCCAGATCTAATAGATATAAGCATATCTAGGCCTTGTCTAGTTCTCTCTTTGCCGGATCCTATTCTCGATGTGGTGGTATGTCTATATAAGGCAAGCCAAGATAGGTGCCCCATACCTTCCCTTGCACTATCATGATCATCGTAGAGGGTTCACCTTTCCCTCTTATTGCGAGGTCTTCTAGCCGGTGGTAGATAGGGGAGATTGGTTTGTAGATGGCTAGATCTGGCCAGCGTATGAATTGATTTGCATTTAGGCTTCTGACATCATTTTTCCATTGGCCTCATTTCTATCATGCATCGCTAATCCGATGGGGGGAATTCCTCTATGACCATTTTAGAGGTTGTTCTACCACTATGTTTGCATACCCTATTTTCTGGTTCAGTCAAGTAGTTGCCTACGTTCTTGCAAGGTTGTACACAACTACCCATACGCCCTTGACGCCTTAGTCAGTAGACTAGAAATCATCCTTGGCAAATGGTATTAGAAAATACGTAACCGTATATATCAAACCAAAAATTTTCGATGTAGTCCAGTCCTGATAAAAAGGATCGGTTAACTCCTCGAGCCTTCCACCATTCTTAGTCTTTCTTGCGGGCTTAGGGCTGTCCTTTAGCAGTTTCTAGAGGGAGGCCCAGATGTACGATCCCTTGCAATCCGCTAAGCTCAGTGTGACCGAATTTGTGCCAAAGCTTGGGATGCATAGTGTTGTGGTGAACAGGTGTTCCAAATTGTCGACGGCCTATTGGGTTTCTCAGGACTGGTAAACCATAACCTCGAGCTCATCTGCAAGAGTGAGCAGATAATCATGGAGCTTGTGAAGGACAGTTTTTTGTCAAATTGCAGGGAACCAATGTCTCTCAACTATGGTCTCTACAACATGAGGGCCCTGATATTGTTCGGCAAGTCAAGGTCGAAAAGAATTGAGGAATCTTCGACCTCTGCTAGGGCTAAGAATTCCAGAGCCGTGATTTTTCCGTCTAGATGGTGCGATTCAAGCCTTCACTCAAGATTTGGTAGCTCATTTCTGATATGCAATCCATCCAACACCACAACACCTCCGTCCTCCATTTAAACAAAGTAATTTGGTCACACCCTTTCTCCTCTTGGCGAATGAGATGTTATGCATCTCTCCCTCGGGACTATCTCCAAGGATCTTAGTGTCTCCTTGGTTGCTTGGGACTTGCACTGATTTCGGATCTAGTGAAGTTAGTAAGTCGACCTCCTGGTGGTAATGCTTGAGGTCGATGTATTGCTCTCACTCCTCTTGGTCCATATATGTATCCATATGCTCAAGTGTTTGTTCAATCTCTTGAGCAAAGTCCTGCTCCTATGATTTCTCACCCTGTTTGTTTGGTGTGAGTTGTTTGGATGAGTCGACTACCTATACAAGTGAAGTTTCATCTATCAGTACATGTTGCATCCCCTACTGTACTTATTCCTGTTGCGCTTCCTTCTCCTATTTGCAACTCCTTCTCTGTTTCCTCCATTATTCATTTTTCTCTTTGCCTTTGTGCATTCCTCTTGTCACGTTGTTTCCTCTTCACCTCTATTCTGAAAGCTACGTTCTGCACAAGTGGGTCTACTCTGAACTTGCAACTTTGTTTTATCTCTGCGCTATCGATAATCTTCCTCTTACATTTGTCACACACCTGTATGTTTACCTCTGTTGTTGTCGATGCTCTCTTGGATGCTGCGTCACTAACCATTCCACAACGATGTCAACTCATTCATTAGGCTTGGAGAAGTTGTAACAATATCTCCATGGATCTTCCTCTGCCCAATGACATGCCTCGTGGATCCATTGAAACTGTACTCTCACCCAATGATCTCTTACAAAACAATGTAGGTCATACGAATTGTAGCTTCAGACATCGAAAGGATATTTCTTGATCTGCTATGCTTCAACATCCACATGCTTGAAATTTCGTATCTCGTATAACCTGATCCATAATGGAAGAGCGGGCCAAGGTGCCTTCTTCTTCTAGTGCAGCTTGGTTGACAATCCTGCTAAGATGTGGTATGATACTTCATGCATGATGAGCTTATCAATGGAAAACTTCAACAAAACATGTGGAGGCTTCTTCACGTTGTACATCCGTATGAAGATGTTGAATGGTGAGACATACCAATACACAATATTGATCAGTGCCTCCATTTCTTCCTTTGACATACAAGGTCGATCCTGCTCAAATATCATCTTGTACATCGAGGTGAAAAAATGATCTGATAGTTGTGTTATAACTCCTCTGAAGTTGCATTCAAACAAAATTATGCAATAAGTATCCACTGAGGTTTCAACTGATGTCCATGCCCACATCAAGCTCAGGAACTCTTGACATGCACAGATTGCATCCAAGTTGTAAGTGGACATGTATATTTTTGCTTTTTGACCTTTGGGTGACTGGCGAGCTCTTGCTACCTATTCCTTCATCCTGTGAGCCAACATGTCATACCAGTTTCATGGTTTTCCTTCACTGGTCAGTTGGTCCAATGTGATCCCCCAACTCTACGGGAAGGTTTCCTCACTCTCTTGGCTGTCCAAATGATATGCAAAGATGATCAATTATTGATACGCCTTCCACAATATCTTTATCTTGTAAACCTGGTAGGGTGTCATCCTGAATTTGGCCAGCTCCTTTACTTATTTCTTCAAGATAACCCTGGATTTTGAATTGATATTGAGTATGTTGGGGTGTCTCCATTGCGATCACTGGCTTTGACATATGGTACATCTGTTCATAATCCTCTGCCCTGAAGGTAGAAATCTTTGTTCCACTGACATTGCTTAATATCCATCATCTCAGGATCAATGTGCGAGATGATCCAATGTATCATGTCCACAAATGGGAACGGGGGCTACCTGCATGCAATCTGGTACAAGCCAGACTTGTGAATATTTGCATAGACTTCGTGGTCTTCAAGGTCTTCCCCAAATGTGCCTACAAATGCATCATTGACCTCTTTCCATTTCAACTTGATTTCCTTGTCTACAATCAACTTGATGTCTTCATAGATCATAAAACTTGTAGAAACTTGCTCAACTACTCCTCGAGTTGTTCTTCCATCGGTTTCCTTTGATCCTTCTCTCTTAGAGGCCATTGATCCTAAATTACTAAGAAGCAGACAAATACCTACTAAATATGGAGACATGGCGACATGCATGGCAAGAAATATGTCAGCTAAAAGCAAAGAAAACTTGAGGAATGACATGCAACATACATGGGGATTAACTCACAAGGATTACATAATTTTTCATGTGAGACCGAGAGATTAGCTGTCAGAACTGTACAAAAGGAATTCTGGACTATTGGGAGGTTGGTTGGCTACTGGAATTGTGAAATACACAATCTAGACTAGCCTGCTGGGTGCTGGGATTGCGCAATGCGAAATTTCAATTGGCAAGGGTTGTAGGCCTAGTGACTACATTGTAGAATTTTTTGGGCTAACAGTCACTACCTATGAGAATTATGCAATGCAAGACTGGAGGACATTCATTGGGCATAAATGCACATTTTCCTGGAGGAAGGTAGAGCCTTCCCTCTTAGGATTGTATAATATTGCCTTGGTGAGGTAGAGTCTCGGCCAAGGCTGTCGAGAGCCACCGACAGGAAACCGAATGAAAATGAAGAAGTGAATGGATGGTGATACTAAGTGTAAGTAGGAGTGAATGATTGTGCATGAAAATAGTGAATGCAAGATTCAGAAAATGGAACAGCATATATGTGTGTGAAGCAAGTCGTCGAATCAATGACTATTCATGCAAAATTGTGTCATGCATGTGACAAGAGTGAGATGCTAACGAAAACTGAAGCAATGGTAGTACAAGCTAATATGCATGAAAATGATAGTAAGAATTAATAGAAATCAAGCATACGACACTCACACAAGCCAGAACACAAAAAGAAACAAAAATGCTGCAAAATACAAAAGCAAACTTACCTAGAAATAACTGAGATGGATGTGCCAAAGACTCTTGGATGTGTTGTGGGATGTCAGAGCTCCAAGATCAATGTGAATAATTGAGCTCTAAAGCATCAAATAAATAAGCTTGATGCTCATGATGCGCATGCCACAAATCTAGGAAAAAATTACACTTGGAGGAAAGTTTTTAAAATGATCTTTCCATGTAACGTCCAGCTGCTAAAAATAGCTCCCTAAAATCTAGGAATTATTTTTGCATGTTGTTTTTTTATATTTCGGGAAAAAGAAGCCCATGCATGCATATCAAGTTTTCTCAATCTCGGGTGGAACTGGTCAACCTGAGGGCACATGCAACAACCTACTTGCCCAAGGGAGAAATTTGTGTAGTTCTGGGAGGAAGTTGGGCTGGCTGCCCAGAGGAATTACGCAATTTCTGGGAGGAGCACCTAACTGTTGCCTAGGATTGCGTAATTTTTCAGTTGAGCTGTCTTGTTGGGTCAGATTGCACAGTTTTCACTGGGAAGGTTGACTGACAGGATTGCATAGTTACTAAGCCCAACAGGCTGCCAACCAAGATTGCGCAATTTCTGGAGGTAAGACTGGTTCCCCTCCAAAATTGCGTAATTTCTTGAGTGAGATGCTTAACCTACAACTGGACCAAGTCAAGAGAAACAACCTGTGAGGCGAGTGAAATATGCTATCTTGCATAGGCTGGCAATCTTCTAGAAAACCACTAAAGGTCATGTACTTGACAGTGCGAGACATGTTGATGGGCATGGATGGTAGGGAGGCTCCAAAATGAAGCTAACGAAAAATTTTGGAGGATGGTTGTAGTTGGTACAACAACTTAATAAACTAGGTTGAATTTTTTCCTCTTTAGCACTTGAAGATAAAGCTTGCAGATGAGAGAATGAAAGACTGTAAGAATAAGTTCTTGAAGTGATTATTTGGATAACTTCTGCTTCCTCAGGTTGAAGTACCTTTGGTTGTAGTATTTTCAAGTCTACAATTTCATGTTCTATAACTTTAGGGTCTAATGTCTCATCAATTTCTAGTTGAGAAGTTTCAATTGTCACAAACTCTCTAGTTTCCAAAGATGTAACTTCGGGTTCAATAATAATATGAAGTGATTATTCTAGTTGATTAATTTTGGATGTAGCTTTCTTTTTCTTATGTTTACGACATCGAGTTTTTGTCTTGGTAGGTAATGGATGAAATATTTTCATTCTACACAGCCATGAGGGTGTTGTTCCACTGTTATTTAATTAATTTTGAATAGAAAAAACACAAATAAAAGTAAAGAGGGGTAACTACACACATAAGGATTATCGATTCACTGTGAATTGCAATATTTATATAAGTACGTGTAGATAATCTCCCTGAATTTTGTGTTCAATGTATCACAATTACAAAGGCATCTGACTTAGTTACCTATGGTAGGTTTGTAACCTAGTGGGGACTTCCAAAATATACCCTAAGGTACTTGAAGTTTAGTCTACAGTAGTGTTGTATAGTGTGTAACCATACAATGGGGGAATTCCTATATACTCGCTGTACATGGAGAACCGACCATCCCTTGAATGTAGCGATGATAGGTAAATATTGTTCCTACATTTTGAGATGTTGGAACAGATCTTCTAGCCTAGACCAATAAATGTGTCTTTCATGCTGCTAATGCCCCTTAGAATATTTGATAAATTTTAATGTTGATCTTGGTTAAGGTTTCAATTTTAAGGATCAAAATTAATTCACTTGAACTCCTAAAGTGAAACTAGCATGAGAAGAAACCCTTTTTATTCAATGAAGATCTAACTAAAGAAGGGAAGGATTTTCAAACAATGATGTGGAAAAAAATAACTTCTAAACAAGATCTCCAAATCTACTATTCTAATTAAAAAATTCAACGCCCTAAAGCATGAGAAAATGAAAATTTTCTTTTCTTTCAATTTTCAAAGCAAATAGAAATGAAAGTATGTTAAGATTTTTGAATATAAAATAATTCAACTAGAATACTACTGTAATATGAAAATTTCTTTCAACAAATTAATAACCAAGTCCAATAATTAAAAACCCTAATTGACAAGAGGAAAAAAAAAGAAAACCCTCATAAATAAGGCAATCACACTCAATTTCCAACAAGTTTTTGACTTTACAAAGACATTAGAAATACCATACACTTAGGAAGACATTGTAAACAAAACATAATTCAAAGAAAGTTAGGGAAAATGCAATTTTTTTGCACTTATGGGATCATCTCATGTAGTGTATGGAAACCAGTGTCATAAATCACACTTACAAAATTGGGCAAATGCACTCGGATGCTCTATCTCAGAATAAAGTGTGATGGGGTCAATTTTTCTCAAAATACGTAAATCAAACCCTAACCAAGATCGAAATCACATCTCCCTTAGTCTAATGACAGTTTGAACAAGACAAATAGAGTCGATTTTAGAGGTCCTAAAATGTTAGGCAAATAAAACCACTAAATAACTTCATGTTACCTAACAGAGTCACTGAGTTGTTTTATGGATAAGTTCCTTTTGTGGAAAAAAGTAATCTCCCTAGACCTAATGTCTTAATGTAGAAGCAATAGAGACAAAAATACAATTCTTTCCTTAAATATGTTTGAAATATGGCAAGAAAACCTACTTGGAATCCAATACAAGCTTACTCCTTCTCCTAGCTTGTTAGCTCCATCTCCAACTCTAATTTCTATAAGTGGAACTTGCAAATAATCCAAAGTGTGTGCGAACCAAAACATACAAATCACATATACAAACAACTATGAACAAGAAGCCAATGACTCAAGTTCTACATATGCATAAATAAGACATCAGTATAGGAGAAACAATTCACTTTTGTATTAATAAAAGTAAGAGATTACTACAACCCTTGTAGGCCTTGACATTGTGAATCTCTCCTAGCTACTTTGTCCTTCCTTTTCCACAATGGTAAGCCTTCAATCACACGTCAATCAAAAGGATTGATTATCGACTTCTAGGCACAAATCAACAGTATAAGGGAGTATTTGGAGTCTCCAAAAGCCAACCTAAACTTTATGGGAGGCAATGAATTTATAGGCAAAATGAGGTGGTTTTGGATTTACCATTCTAGGGATTAGATCCACATAAGGGAGAGGTAATTTCTAGGAGATAAGAGATAAGACCTCAATATTAGGAGTTTGATATATGATCAAATAGTAAATGGTTAAAACCACTTCCGAAGTTTCTAGAGAGAGAAACTTCAAATTTTTATTTTTATTTTTACTCAATTCCGGTTATCATTACACTTTTTTGGAAAGAAACATGTGCTTCCCAGCAGATTTTCTATGTGTGCAACATGTGTCATCACAGTTTGTCTTAAAAGTAGGTGGAAGGATCCACAAAATTATGGTTTTTAGCCAATCAAATCCCAGATTTTGTAACTTTTGGAAAGTGAACGCTTTGGATTTGTAGCGGTTGATTGTAGAGTTTAAATGGATGATGATATATCTAGGTTCAGGGTCATTTTATTGGATGTGAAAAAATGACTTGTAACAACCATAATTAAAACATTGAGCAGTGGCTTACCTTTGTATTTGTTAGATCCTCCTTTTACCCTTTTCACAACTTTTGCTTTCTTTTTTATATGATTCGTGACAAGAACAATCACAGGATTTGTGTCTTTTTTTCTTATTTTATGCTTTGAAAAATGCTTACTTTTATTTTGTATTTTTTTTTTCCTTTCCTCATTTCCTATGCAAAGAGAACCCCATACAACTCATTCATTGTTAGTTTCTCTAGATCCTTTATTTCATTAATGGTGGAGAACATGTAATCAAATCTTTAGGGTCATGACATTAGCACTTATTTCATAATCATCAGTTCTTCTACTTTGTTAAAAAGTAGAACAATCACAGGGTTTGTGTCATTTTTTCTTATTTTATGTTTTGAAAAATGCTTACTTTGATGATTTATTTTGTTTTTCTTTCTTGGTTTCATATGCAAACAGAATCACATACAACTCATCCATTGTTAGTTTCTCTATATCCTTCATTTCGTTAAAGGTGGAGAACATGTAATCAAATATTTAGGGGTATGACCTTAGCACTTTTTTCACAATATTCTACATTCTCACAAAGTGCACTGATAATGTTAAAAATCTCATTAGCATAGAGAAAATAGGTTGCAACATTTTCTTTTTCTTTCATTTTCAAACTATTCAACTATATTCTATGAGTTTGGAGTTTCACCTTCTTCGCATTATTGTTGCCTTCATAAAAATTTTAAAGTTTTTCCTATATTTATTTTTCAAATTCATTTATTTTCCTAGATTGTATAAGAAGTCATAACTAATTCCCAAATATCGAACACAAGAGTCATTAACTAAATTTTCATATTATCATCCATAATGCATCATTTTTTCCACAAAAGATTGGGTTCTTTTTTTGGAGAAACCTTCTTCACTAGCTATGGATGATCCCACAATCTACTTTCCAAAAGTTAGACTAGTTTTAAAGGAACTAGCTAACTCAAAGGGGGGGTGAATCAATATGATACAATTTTAGTTATTCAAACATTTGTGAACCATAGTAAAATAGTCACATATATGATATCTATCAGTTGAAGAACATGGAATACAAGATTTATGTAGAATCATTTTCAGGAGACAACCACAAAATTTCTTTTCATAATCCTTTGTAGGAACATAACTATTCTTAAAATATTTGTACAAACCAACCTAATAGAGACATCAATTCCTATTGTTGTGAATATTTGTAGGAACTGACCTACTAGAGGCATCAATCCCCACCACTGCAAATATCCATATGTAGCAACCTAACTAAGACAGTAAAACCCCACTGCTACAAATATTCATAGGAACCAACCTACTTAACTAAGTCTTCCTCTACTTCTGCCTTCACCAGGTCTACTCATTTCTTCTACCTTCACAAGGTCAACTGATTTCTTCCACCTCCACCAAGTTTTGTTTTCCCAAACTTATTGTTTTTGACATCTTCCCAAGAACAAACTTGTAGAACATCCCATATATCCATATTTTTAAATATGATTCAGAATTTTTTATTAAAGGTACTTACGTATGCCTTCTCATATTTTTGAAAATTTCACATTCTAGTTCCTAAGAAATAAGTTACAACAAAAATTCCAAGTTGACCTGTTAGAAATCAATTGTGAGATCATTCAAAAAACTTAACTTCTATAAGGCATATCTCTTATATAATGAAACAAAGTAATTTTCTTTACCTTAGGTATTCTAATATGTCTCCATATGTATCTAAAAGTTCTAGAGAAAATAAGTTATACCAAAATTTCTAAACTAACTTGTTTGATGTTGACTTTATGAGTTCAAAAACTGTAACATCCACAGGGAGTATCTATGATATTGTAGCGAACAAAAATTTAAAAAGTTTCCCATATGTACCTATATATATTTCCTTAATGTCCTCAATATTTCATGATATGAAATATTTCAAAAGATATGTTATTGTAAAAATTTGAAACTAATATATTTTCATTCAGTTGTGGTTGATTGTGATCATCAATTGAGACCCATTGTAATGGCTTATTTATTCTGGACCCAAATGTTGGATATATATTATGAGATTTTTCTCTCATATAATATAATAAAAGGATATCTTATATGGAACATTGTTTTATTTTTATGATTTATGAATGGATTTGTTTGTGTGCATATGCCCACATAAAAAATTTTGAGATTCTATCTTAAGCTTTGTGTACTGTGTATTTTTATATTCTTTTCGAAGCTTAATGGTTGTAATGAATGTTTTAATTGATGTAAATTATATTTTCACCATCTAAACACTAAAAATCATAAATGTGCCTTGGTACACCTTGGGTGAGCCTTTCTTCCCTTTCAGAAGATTAAATATTACCACAATATGCTAGACTACAAAACAGCCTGTGTTGGCAGCCTACGACATAGTGATTTAGTGTTCATATGTACTTAGAACTTATACTTATACATTGTGACAATTGGAGTTGTATCAAATTTTAGGAATCATGTGTTCCTAGGAATTTATTATTGCGAGACAAGAAAATGCTAACAATACAACCCCCATCCCAACACCCCATCACCCGACCCAGGTCACATTCTAGATGAATTTGAAATGATTTCTACTCATTTAACAATGGGTAACTTCATACTATACTCCTAGACCATAAATGCTTGCTCCCCAGGAACTCCTTGGATTCTCCCTAAGCGGTCCATGGGTGCTCCCTAATAGTAATGTGAAATTTTAAATATTTAACTTTCATTTTTATTTTTATTTCAATTTTTAGCATTACCATTAATTATTTCAAGATGTTTGAGAATAGTTCCAACCACATCAAAATTCACATGGACAAAGTAGAATTTCATATCCCATTCAAAATTTAGTGGAATTCATAGTTTTACTTCTTTTAAGATTGATGGGATAATTGGGAGGATGTAGTATAATCTAGAGGATAATTTGGAGGATGGAGTATTGGCTTTAAAGAAATTGGATAATCCCAATCTAGAGGAGGATAATTTGTGGGATGGAGTATTGGTTTTAGAATAATTAGAAAATTCCCTTATGGATGTTGTTGTTCATGGCTATTTTTCTGCAAAGACTAGGTG
This sequence comes from Pinus taeda, assembly GCA_000404065.3. NCBI lineage: Eukaryota > Viridiplantae > Streptophyta > Pinopsida > Pinales > Pinaceae > Pinus > Pinus taeda. The sequence continues at coordinate 4,170 of APFE030151304.1, read as the reverse complement.
TGAAGCATGTAGATGAGGTTCAAAAGCATCTTTAGGTACTTCCTTAATTATTTAAGTGATTTTTTGATTCTTTCCTAACCTAGGAAAAAGGCATTGATTAATTATATAATTAATGTTGACTATTCCACTAATGTTTTTTAATGAAAAGTAAATTAATTTACTTTAGTGAGTTTAGTCTAAGACGGTTAGGATTTAATTCCAAGAAAATTTTGGAGATATGTGGTTAAATATCTATCTCAATGAGAAATTATAAAAAATATATATGGCATACGTGGAAGACACATCAAATGTTCAGGATAACAATTATCTCAAGGGAGTTAGAGACTCAAAGAACCAATAGAACACAAATTTGTGTAAAAATAATGTTTTGGGAGAAGGATTAGAAGGAGCCAGGTTAGTGGAGAGACTGAGAATTTTAAAGGATGATACTTGTGAATAAAGTTGATATTTTCAACTAGGCTTGCATATGGGTAAAAGGATAATTTCCTCGAGTGAGCAAGGGGTCAAAAACTGCAAGGAAGACAAGGCCTATTGGAAGGTGGAGAAGAAAATGTTTCCCAAGCTGAAGAATTGCTACTAGGCCAAATTCGTAAGGAGGGAAAAATTCGGGGTGGAAAATCAAAGTTATATTTAGCTATAATTTTTTGTGTATTCTATGAGGGTAATGTTCCCTATTAATGGAACACTAATTTTCGTAAGTAATAAAAAATTTAAGGAGAATTTTGAGGTTCAATTCCTATTATGTTTTGTGAGTGATTTTCTATTTTAATATATATTGCAAATTGTTTAATTTAAATATGGGTATATTTTTATTCAACTGTTTTGAAAAAAATAATTTATTGAGTGAATGTAATTTTCTTGGTATAAAAAAAGTTAGTGAAAATATTAAATAAAATCTGGTATTGGAAAACAATGGAGGATGAAAAACATGCTGAGATGCCACCCATCCACCACCATGGTCCCCGTGTCCAAGAATCTAGCTACAACACCAGGTCTACTAATTTCATGAACCTAGCACAAGGCAACTTATTTACATAAATGCACAACTAAGTTCTTAACATAATTATTCAATAGAAGAAAAATCACAAACAATCTCAACAACATCAATAAAATCAATTATTCATAAATCGGAACTTACTTGGGCTCTCCTCTTGAGATAATCGGCCAACACATTTACAACTACAACATATCCTAGATTTTTAGGACTACAACATATCCATATTTGATCCACTTGATCAAGCCCTAGATTTGTTCTTCATCTTCTTTGTTGATATGGATAGCCTATGCTACACTTTTGCACCTTCCTTGTAGCTGACACACTAGAATGGAAGGCCTTCTCCACTCACCCCTAAGATGATTCTCTCAATAACATGTTTTGTTGTATAGTGTCTCATCCTAATCTCCTTAGCATTGCTTTTATAACTTCTCATTGAGCTAAATCCGTATCCCTAAGCTTCAAAGTGATTGATTATCTAAATTAGATCTAACCTCTCTAGAGATTAACCATCAAAATTAAAACATAATTACTAATAATAGATACTCTAAAGTAATACATTCATATTTTAAATTATTCAGAGTACCATGCAATACATAGTAGAATACCAAGTTTCAAGATATGCCAGACTAATATGGAGATGCCAGCCTGATCCAGGAAAACATGCTTTTACGTGACTCTGTGAAGTTCAAAAATAGAAGATAGCATTTGATCAACTTAAAAATCAAAGTCAACTTGCAGGTTTTCAATTATATGAAAAGACACCTGCATAATGTTCGAAAGTTCGTAGAGCTATAAAATCGTTGCAGCAAATGCTATAAGCTCCGACCAACCATCTAATCGCATGCTACACAAATTTTGAAGTGTCCAATTGCGGATTCCATGCGAACTGCCTAAAATGCAAATATTACGAGGACGCTTCAAGAAGTTTAATAAAGGAACCCATACTCCAATTTTGAAGTAGTTATCTAAAACAAAGTATGCTTTGAACAAACTGAATAAATGAACCCATCCTCTTATTCCAAAATAGTTAATCTAAAACAAAATAGCTTTACATGTTTTCTACCAACAGAAGCATACAAATCAACAGTAGCTAAGGTGTCAAAATGAATTATTTCGAGGCCAAATTATAAATATGGAGATACTTTTCCTAAATTTTTATGTAGGATTTTTTATTGCGAGAGTCAACCAAGCGGAAAGGAAAGTAACCAATTGTGGAGGTTCTCTATTATACTGAAAACTTTTAGTTGTTAGTAAATTTCTAAACCAGTAATTAGGATCCCAACCAGTAACTAGGATCCAGAGGGTGGAAATTATGGATTTTCTATAGAGGTGTGGTGATGCTTCCAACACCCCCCTCAAACACAACTTGGATGAATTGAATCTGGGTTCAAGCTCTGATACCATGTGGAGGTTCACCTTTACACCAAAACCTGCAAATATTGGTAAACATTACAAACTAATAACTAAGATCCTCAGAGTGGAAATTATGAATTCTATAGAGGTATTGTGATTCTTCCAACAAAAAACATTACATTTCCATTTGTTACCGATAATGTTCTTCCCTTTATTATATACTTAATATTTAAACATTGGTCCACTAGTTAGAG
>APFE030151300.1:0-12104 GCA_000404065.3 Pinus taeda | reverse complement strand
AGACCCATGGCTACTCCAATGATCACCAACTAGAAGAAGATTGATGCATCAAAAGACAAGGATGTTCATCCCACCCTATACAGGCAGCTCATAGGGTCCCTGAGGTATCTGGTCAATACTAGGCCAAACATTTGTTATGTTGTCAACACCCTCAGTTAGTTCATGGTGGAACTGAAGAGGGTGCACTGGGCAGCAGCGAAACACGCTCTCAAGTATTTACAAGGAACAGTCGATTATGGACTCTTGCACACCAAGGGTAAGTACATCAGATTGAGTGGATTTACTGATGCAGATTGGGCAAGAATTTCAGTGGATTGGAAAAGTACCTCTGGGTACTATTTCAACGTTGGATCAAGAATGACTTCTTGGTGCAGTAGGAAACAGAAGTTCGTAGCTCTAAGCTCATCTAAGGAAGAATATATGGCGGCGACCACAGCTTCGTGTGAGGCCATATGGCTTAGAAAACTGCTTGTGAACCTATTCAGAAGGAAAATGGAGGCCACTAGTGTAATATTCCTAATTAGCCATGGCTAATTAGAATATTCGATTTTGCTCAATTTTTCCTTCTATAGTTAGTTATGAATAAAAAGGTGAGTAAAGGGTGACACAACTCACTTCTAGAATAAAGTCACTCCCTAGTAGCACATCGTTGTGACTTAAAGGTGAGCCAAGGGGGGCCAAAGGGGGACGCAGAGATGGAGCCCGCGCAGACACTTGGAGGTACTGTGCAGAAGGAAAGAAACACATGGCAAGAGAGGAATTGCATTGGAGGAGGTGGGCCTTGGGATTGAGAGAGGCAAACGCTATAAAGGAGAGAGGAGCCTCCTCATTTTGGCATTCAGTTCTGTGCATTTGACCTAGTCACTTTGACTTAGAGCACATTGACTGTTTAGCTAGTCTGCAGCACTGTTTAGTGCATTGAGTGTCTCCGTTTGGAGATCTCACCCTTAGCCCCAAGGGACTAAGGGTGCCTACTTGGGCAAGGTATTTCCATCAGTATTTTTGCAGTAGTTTCATCAGCGTTTTGGCAAGAGGATTGAGCATCTGGGATGACTGCGCAGTCTTGAGAGGGATGACGCAGTTCTTTCTGGCAGGAGTTTTGGATTGAGGTTTGCAGAGGGATTTGTGTTGGGGGATTGAGTAGGGGATCAACCCTTGCACATTGGAGGATTTTGGCTGAGTTTCAGGCAGAGTTTTGGTGGGTTTATTTCAGTGGCAGCGCAGAGCCTTGAGGGACTGCGTGGGTCCTCAAGGGGGCAATTTTTTGGGGTCGGCCATTTCAAAAAAACTTTCTAGGTTTTTCTGGGTTTTTTTAGTAGAGTCCAATTCCAGAGTTTCAACTTTTTCTGAGGGGAACAACCCCAAATCCTCATTTGTTTTCCAACAGTAGCAGCAGCACGACAGTTCTCCAGTAGTTTGGATGCAGTTTAGAGAAAAGCCATTCCTTTACTATTCTGAGTGTATTTCTTCACTTGCCTTGTGCAAGTCGAGGTGCCATCTTTCTGATCACCTCCTGTACTCATTCTATTACTCAGTATAATAAAATGGCTTAGCATTTCTTGTTGCATTTCTTGAGTATCTACTTATATTTCATGTTTACGTTATTATATGTTGCACCACTGTTATTTTTATTCCCAGTTATTACACCATTTAAATGTATCCGGTTGGAGTTTTGCTGGGGTTTGGGGAAAATCTTTGAAACGGGATATTACAACCAGGATCATGTGCGATAACCAAAGTTGCATCAAGCTCTCTAAGAATCCAGTGTTTTATGATCAATCAAAGCATATTGATATCCGATGTCACTTTGTCAAAGACTGTGTCCAATGAGGACCTGTACAGTTGAGCTACACTCCTACAGGAGAACAAGTGGCGGACATCCTTACCAAGGCCCTTGGAAGGACAAAGTTTGATTACATCAGAGAAAAGAGGGGGATGATAAAGAACCCGTTTCAGTAGCAGAAATGGGGGTGATAGCAACACAAATGCAGAGGGAGCTACCATACAGATGCAGTAGTGGCAATAGTAGAGCCATGGGCAGCAGTACAGGATGCAACAGCACAGAGGATGTTGGGCAGGGAGGCTTAGCATCAAGACAGGGACGAATGCCGGATGATCAGGGTTATACTCAGTGAGGAGTATTACTAGAGCATAGTCCTTGCTAGGAGGGAGTGTTGATTTGGGGTACCATCGGATGTGCTTTAGCCACGAAAATTGGTGGAGAAGCTAAAGAACATGAGATCTCCAAGACCCAGAAATGGTTTGGCGAGAATCTAACCATTTTGGAAGATATTAAAATAATTGATATTTTTAATGGAGTCCCTAAGTCTAAACTTAGGGAAAATAAAATATTAATGTGAATTAATATAAAACTGAGTTAGAATGATCCAAAAGATATGGATCAAGCCAAATCTAATCTTAGCCATTGATTAGGGATTTAATCTCGGCCGTTGATGGACCGACGAGAAAAGTATAAGAAGAGGCTTGAGGGTTAGTTGGAGAACGCACTGAGGGAGACCAGTTAGTTCAATTTCTGGAGTGGGGTTAGCTGAGAAATTTAAACTAGTGGTCTGGAGAGTAGTAGGAGGCAGCAAGTACGAAGCAAAGAGTTAAGATCAACAACAGAAGACCAGCTCAGAGGTAGGAGAGGCAGATGCAGGGCCTTTCAGGTAGACGCTGAGGCAGCAGGAGACTGCACAATCACTAGAGGGCTTGCGTGGGTGGCGTAGAGAGGCCAGGGCTGACGCATACAAGCAGGGCCTGGCGTAGAGTGTCTGGTAGCTATGCAGAGGTCAGCCAGGCTGACGCTAGGACTAGGAGAAGTGCTGGAGAATTTTTCTCTCTATTGGGTAAGCCGGTTTGGCACCCGGTTGTACTGAAGAATTTTTGAATAATAAAATCCTCCCTTGTTGCACCAGTTTTCCCACATTTGGTTTTTTCGAGGACTATTGTCCAAAATATCTGTGTCGATGTGTTGATTCTTGTGCATGTGTTTGTTTCTGTATTATGGTATGATCTCTTTAACATAATTTATTTTAATGTTTATTGAAGGAATTTCATAAATAACTTATTGAAAATAAGTAGGCAAAGTAAATAAGATGTTGCAGTGATAGAATTCTCACAATCTTTGGCTTGGCTTTTTCTATCAAAACTCGACCTCTTGGAGCTCTGTGTTAGTCTCTGCACTACTTTGCGTACCTGGCTGGACTGCTTGCCTCTAACTGGGCTCTGATGAAGTCGTTTTGCCTGGATGTTGAGGTAATCATCTCTCCAACCATCTGGGACTCCCTAGCCTCTGGAACTAAGAACGACTTTTCCTTCCTCCAAATCAAACTGCCTAGCTGAAGCAACTGCACTATCCCTCAGTGTTGCCTCTCTGGGATAACTCGGCCCTCTTGCCACTGCCTCTCTGGATCTAGAAAATCTTTCCTCCAGATCACTATCTCTGCCCCTCACTCACTACTTCGATCTCACTATCTCTCTCTCCGGCAACTAACTGCAGCTACTTAGGAAATCGATCTGCTCATGAAATTGAACTACACAAGTGTTTTCTCCAAGCCCCATTGACTTCTTCTTATAATCCTCTATTGAGACTTCAGCGGCCAAGATTAGATCTTAATCGATGGCTAAGATTAACTTGAAGTTGATCCACGTGAGTTTGTAAAACATTCACAACATAACTTAATTAATTCTAATTAATTAGTCATATTCCCTAAGTTTAGACTTAGGAAATATTTAAAAACTGACTAATAATCTAATTAAGTCACTTCTAAGTGGAATTTCCAGAAACAATTTCTCGGTTTTGGATATCTCATGCATTCTAGCCTCTCCATAAAATTTCAAGGCTAGAACACATTCAATGCTACAAAAGCAAACACTCCCTCTTAGCGGTGAATGTGTCTAGAATTGCTACCTCCTGCAGCAACACCCTATCTCTGCATCATCTCCTATTTCGCTGTTAATTTCTGACTACTGTTGTCCATCAACCACTACGCAAATCTGATATGTGTTGCATCTGTCTTGTTGTTGAATTGCTTCAAACACTAAATCTGCAGTAAAAATCCCTCTCATTTGTTGTTACTGCAACTGCAACATCTGCAATTGAGAAGCATCCTAAACATTGAATCAACTGTGATCACTATATTGTATTTGTCACCCGAGCCTCTGACTATTGTTGGTATCTGCATTGTCTCTGAGGTATCTATGTTGCTACTACCTCTGCACTGTGTCACTCTGCACTGCTACCAACTCTGAACTGTGCTACCCAACATCTAGGTGCAACTAGAGTCTACACTGTGCCATTCTGCACTGCTGCCAACTCGAAATTGCACTACCCAACATCTGGCGACAACTAGACTCTGCAATCTCTCACTCTGGCATTTGATTGCATCTACTGCCACTGATCCATCCTATTATAAAATATTGTGGGCTCCTGTAGCAAGCTATTGATTCCAGAGGTGGACCTCCTCAAGAATCCTTCCCAACTGTAGCACATTGGGGCTACAACACCAAGTCACCCCACTTTACTGTTGGTCCTGCTTCTCCTCCTTGTCCTTCTTGATGTGAAAATTTTTAAGGCCCAAATTTCTACTACAACAACTAATTATGTTTCTCCTATTTGCTAATTACTTGAACAAATTATTTACTATTTCCTGTAGTGAACACCGAAACTAATACACTACAACCTTCACCATTTAAATAAAATGCGGAATAAGAAATTGAGCAAGAAAGAAATTCAACACATCTACACAGTTATTTTTGGACAAATGTCCCTTGAAAAACCCAATGATGGAAAACCAGTGCAGAAACTAAGGGTTTTATTACTATACAGTAGTAATTTCTGAGTACAATTCGTTGGATGCCCAACTGGCTATCCGATATGGAGAGAAACTGGACAAAACTAGTGAGATGCTCTCACCCTGTCCTTGGAAGCATTTGGCACTCATCTCATTGGAGAAGAGCCTTTGTGTCCTTTCTGCATCAGCGTCTGTGCAGAACTGCATCAACCCCATGCAGTCTCTGCGTCAGCTCTTCTGGGGACTGCGTTGCTCCTCCTTCAGACCCGTTGCTGGCTGGAAACTTCGATTTTCTGCCTCCTGGTCTGACACCTTGGCTCCTAGCTTCTGAAACTTGATTTCTTTAGCAGGAATTCAATCTCCCTCTAGGCTCTGCGTTATCACTGTGTTAGCTCTGCATGGGCCAACGTCAGCCTCTCTGGACGTCATTCTTCCCTCTCTGCCTTGTACTCTTCGATCAGGAAAATTTCCCTCCCGATACTATCCCTGCCGCTCATTGCAAAAGATCACTTCAAATTTCTCTTTGGCAACTACTCTGCTTCAGAAATTCGATCTTCTGATCGATACTCGATGTGTTCTCCAAGTGCCCATCGATGTCCTTATAATCCTCTAGTTGAGAATCGACAACCCAAATGAGATTCTAATCAATGGTTCAGATAATTTGGACTCTATCTTCGTCTTCTTCTAGAATTTTCACCCACAGTTAGATTACTACCCTTTAATTATTTTAATTTCCTAAGTTTAGACTTAGGCACCCATTAAAAATAACTAATTATTTTAATAAAACTGTCTTCGGGTGGAATTTCCCAAAACAATTTCTGGGTATTTGAGAATGAATGTGTCTAAGTCTTAAGCCTCCTTGCAAATTTTGAGACATAAATCACATCCAATGCTACCAAAAATCAACACTCCCTCTTAGAGAGGAATGTGCTCTAGCAATGCAACCTGCTGAAGCATCACTATGACTCTGAAATATCTCCTTCTGCATTGTTGATGTTTCACATTGCTGACCACCAACTACTGCATAAATGTTGCACTATACTGTTGTTGGCCCTGCCATTGTCAACACTGCGTCTGTACCACAACTCCCTCTCAAATTTTGCATCTGTGTTGCCTCTGGCACTGCCACTGGCAACACTGCATCTGCACTACAACCTTCTCCAACTACTACTACTACTGCATCAACAATGGAAAAGCATCCCAAATTACTGAACAAGTGTTAAGTATGATGCATCTCGTTGCTGGGGTCTAATTGTTGCTCGTCTCTACGTTGACCCTCTCAAGCCTCTGCATTGTTGCTGACCTCTGCTCTACGCCAATTGCACTGTTGTCAACTTTGCTTTGCTTTTCTTAGTCTCTGGTGCTCCTAGCCACTGCAACTGTCACTCTAGCAGTCCTCTGCACCAACTGATACTAGTCAATCCTACTACTTCTGATCTAGGCTCCCGTAGCAAGGAATTGATCCAAGAGGTGGGCTCCTCAAGGATCCTGCCCATCTACATTCGTTTCGAACTACAACTCTAGATCACCCCACCTCCCTTGTGGAGGCTTCTGGGCTGTCATGGCAAACTCCTCCTCGACCTTCACGGGTGCAGCCTTCGGATCATGCTTCTCATCTTTGTCCTACTTCCTGAGAGGACACTGGGTTGCATAGTGACCAAATTCACCACACTTGAAGCATTTAATCTTCGATACGTCCTTCTTCCGCTTGCACTGCTCCTGTTTCCCCTTGGATGTGAGGGTTGTATTCTCTTCCTCCTCCTTGGGCTTCGACCCACTCCTCCTCAGCTCCTCTTGCTTAAGAGATGCCCACATTCCTTCCCAATCCGGCAAGTTCTCCCTGCCCAGGATGCTCTGGAAAAATACTTGCCACTCCTCTGAAACTGAGTTGAGGGCCAATCTTACCATATCGGAAGACTGAGGTGTAAACCCCACAGTTGTTAACTCGTCTCAGGTCTCCTGAAGCTTTGCAAGGAATGGATCAATGCATTCCCCCTTCTGCATCTGTGTGGACCTCATCTTCTACTCTTTGTACATCTTCCGCTACTCGAAAGATCCTTGATACAATATCAACATTGCATCCCACATCTCTTTCGCAGTCCCTCTACCAGCATTGTGACTGACCACACCATCCTTCACTCTATCGAGGATCATTCTGTGTCTTCGCCATTTCTCCTTTGTACTTCTTGAGTGGATATGGATCCGCGGGCACAACTACCACACTGTCGATGTAGGTCTTGAGAAAGTGTTCATCCAGAAGGCATGACATCCTTGCCTTCCAGATCACATACTCAGATGCACCATCCAACTAATCTTGATCTCTCAAGCCACTGGCTACCATTTCTACCACTCAAAAAAAAAAGTCAAATGACCTCCCCTCTCCTGCTACTGCTCAGCAAATGAGAATCTGAATTCCCTCGCTAGGAATTCTCTAAGGAAGAAACAAGTGTCTGTTCTTTCTTCTAACTTCCTTCTACCCAACAACTGCTTGTAGAAAACTGCGTCACACCAGGAACCCCTCTTCGCTAAAGCTTTTGCTGCGTTGCTCTCTCTGCCATTGACAAATTTCTATGTGGAAATCCTACTCTATGTCAACTCAATGAGAAAGAGATCTACCACGAAAATCTTTCCCTCCTGGCCTAAACTGTGCAATCCCTCTGGGGATTCAATTTGTTGCCTATGTAGCACTTCAACTTCCCTTCTTCCTTCAGCGTTCGACTGTTCCGTCACTTCTCTCTTGTTTCACTTGCACTTTGATACCATGTGAAAATTTCAAAGGCCCAAATTTCTACTGTAGCAAATGATTATGTTTCTCCTTTTTGTTAATTAATTGAACAAATTATTTACGGTTTCCTACAGTAAACATTGAAAATAATACACTGCAACCTTCACCATTTAAATAAAATGTGGAAGCAAGAAACTAAGCAAGAAAAAAAATAACACATCTACACAGTTATCTTTGGACAAATGTCCCCGAAAAAATTCTAGTTGGATTTCTGAACAGATAAACATCTTAGACAAGAATGGAGGTGACTAGTTCATGCATTCCAAATTCACATCTTGTCCAATTAATCGAAGGGTTGATTCAGGGAGGATTGTGATCACAATCTAGCACAAAGAGGTAATCAAAGTACAAGGTAATTCATATCTTCACCTCATCCAAAATTTCAAACTTCATAAATCTTTTCAATTTCCTTTTTTATTTATATATGAAAACAAAAAATTGGAAAATAAATAAGACAATTACTTTCACTAGCTTGTGCTTAAATTTTACGTCTTTAAGCTAGTTTGGCACTTGTGTGTTGCTACAAATTTCTATCTAATTGGCCCAAGAAAGATATAGTGACTTGATTGTGCAGATAAGGATCAAAATAATAAAAACTAGTTGTTTTTCAAAAGTTTCCAAGTCTGCAACAACAAGTTACAAGTTACAACCACTTGTTACATGGTAAGACAAACCCTTTCAAGGGGATTTGGCATCCAGATGTATATTAATTCAATCCTCTTCAATTTTCTTACCTATAAGACCTATTTGAACATCATTTGAACTGAAGAATCCACCCCAAGCATGCTGGGATTAACAATCAGCAAGAATAAAAATATGAGTTATCACCCTAGTCGGGATTCAACCCAAAATATGAGTAACGTTTTCCATATTTAAATATCTTTCAGAATACTCAATGTTTTGAGGTGCTTGTAGACTCATTGAAAATATATTTCAGTGTACTAACATCTCCAACCCATATCCATACTTGATTTGCACATTTGTAGCCTTGTACTTGGCCCTGAAGTGGGCCGTAGCTTGCTACTTTCTACATTTTTCTGCAGAATTACAAATTTGCATGTCAAGAATAGAAATCAAAAGAAATATTTCCTGCCACATACGAAGACAATAGTCAACCTAATCATCTCCAAATTGGTAAGGGTTGTCTTACGCTCAATATTGTGCATTTTCAAGGTTTTATTCATGAGTTTATTGAGAGTTCCTGTTGCTGATTTGCAATTTTCTGCTGTAGAATATAATTTTCCAGTTTGGTAATGATTTAAACTAACTCCAATATCCCATCACCCAACAGATATGTTTAGGCACTAGTCTGCTAATACTATGGTGAACTGTTGGTTTTGTGTAGGGAAGCTTCCCCTAACATTTTGGGAGTTGGCCTATGTTAGTTGGTGTAATTCAAACAGGGGCTATAGTCTCAGATCGTGTCTATGAGGCTAGGGAACACATTTTCTCCAATACCCATAATTGGTTTCATGAGAAAAGGCCTTGATTAAATTTAATTAAACAATTAATTATTTTTCCTAAGTCTAACTTAGGGAAATCACTTAAGTAATCAATATTAATTGGGGTAAATCAATTTTCCTCTAGAGACTTCCGGAAAAGTCACTTGATGGGGTCAAGATGATCTTAGCCATCGATTGTGATTAGATCATGGTCATTGATTCATAAATGAGAGATTATAAGAGGAAATCGATGGCCATTTGGAGAACACGCAAGACACGCAAGTTGCAGTGAGAGCTAGGGCACATGCGTATCACAGGAACACTAGTAGAAGGGTTTCAATAAGGATATTTTGGGAGAAAATTTCCACAGAAATTTTAGTATCCTCAAAGTCAGAGAAAGGTTGAATTTATCTACAAAAAGAGGGTCGAGCAAGTAGTGCAAATAGCTAGTTTACCTAGTGTGAATTGTTGGAGCAATGAATTCCATTTCCAATTGCCTGAATAATTGCTAGAGGATGTGCGAGTAACTTTAGAGGATAGAGAGAGGCAATATATTCACCACAACAAATTTCGGAAGCATTTTCAGTTGCCAGTGCAAGTTGCATGCAAAGGGTGTAAGTTTGCTAGAGGAGGCCAAGTTGATTTTTGCGAAGGAAACTTAAAGTTTCCAAATCGATTTGTCAATTGGAGTAGTGGAGAAAATTTCTCAGAGCTTTGCAAGTCCTAAGCAAGCAAATTTATGGCTCAAATTGCTAAAGAATTATAATAACAAAACCCTCATTTGATAAACTGGTTTTCCCTTTGGGGTTTTTCAGGGACATTTGTCCAAAAATACTAGTGTTCATTATTTGTGTGTGTGTGTAATTTCCTCAGTTCCTATGGTTATTTATTTTCAGTGAACTTGTAGTTGTGTTCTATTCAGTGTTTGCCGAAAGTATTTTGCAGTTGACAAATAATCTAAAAAGATAGGAGAATAATAACCAGTAATTGCAACAATATTTAAAATTTCACATGGTATCAAAGTTGATCTGAAGGCAGAAGGAAGATTTGCATAGGCACAGGAAGAGGAGCACACTAGGGTTTTAACCCCGTTCAAGTTCTTCAGTTCATTTCTCCATATTATTTGAGTTTGCAAAATTATCAGATTTTCTAGAGATGGTTGCAACAAGATTGAGACTTCAAGACAGGTTAGATGGAGCCTCAAATTTTGGTGCATAGAAGGCCATGATGTTGTTCTTGTTCGATAACTTTTTCCTGAAGGAGTTTTCTATAGCAAGTGTTGTTGTACAAGCAGATCCCATCTAGTTACATGGGTACAGGAGGGATAATGCCAAATCAAAGAGGATGATTCTTGATGGAGTCAGGGATCATATCATTCCACATCCCATTGAGAAAGGAACAACAAAGGAAATGTGGGATGCCATCATGAAACTGTACCAGGGTCCTTCAGAAAACAGGAAGATGATCCTCGAGGAGAAGATAAGAACCATCAAACTGAATAAGAAAGAAGATGTCACATCCTATCTCACTAGAGTTTGGTGTGTCAGAGATGAACTAGCTGTAGTTGGATAGAAGGCGAGTGATGATGAATCAGTGCGTATAACATTCAATGGGTTCTCCAAGGAATAGAAAATGTCCATGCAAGTGATTTCAGGATGAGACATAGTACAAGATTGGGATCGCCTATGGAGTGATTTCACTCAGAAGGAGATTAGGCTTAACTTAGTTGAGGGCATCATTAGTAGTGACAAGGCACCAAATGTAACATCTTGCGCTGTGCTTCGACATCTCTCAGTCGATATCTCTCTTCTGCGGATCTCAGAATCTCCTCTTCCGCGGAGATAAAAAAGATTTACGTGATTCATCTTGCAGTCATCTTGAAGTCAGATCTCAGATCTCAGATCTGCGGATCAGATCTCAGAAGTCTCGATTCTCCTCTTCTGCGGATCAGATCTCAGAAGTCTTCGGCGGCTCAGATCTCAGAAGTCTCAGTTCTCCTCTTCTTCGGTGGTGGATCTATCTTCTGCGGATCTCAGAAGTCTCGGTTCTCCTCTTTTGCGGATCTCAGAAGTCTCGGTGGCTCAGATCTCGGCATTTTGGGACAGGTATATATTCCTGACTCCTCTCCAGCAACACTCCTTTTCTCCTCTCTTGAGAAGTCTCGGTTCTCCTTAGCAAGTAAAATATGGCTCCAAGCTTCGCAAAAATAACTGGTGGCTCATCCGCCTCTGAAGGGCAATCTCCTGCCCATATCGTGAGTGAAGCCCCAGCTCCAACTATCCAAGTGGTCCAGAACTCACTCGATGAAGCTTTGAAGTTCTCCGAAAGTGCCCTAATTTGCCGGTTCAATGGTTTTTGGCCGCGGCTTATAGCACTCCACAATTGGATCTCGGAGGTATGGAAGCCTATCATTTCTGATGAAATTAATATCTACCCCTATGCTAGAGGTTTCTTTATAGTAGATTTTTAAAATCCTGAAAGCAGACAATGTATTCTAGATTCCGGCCCTTGGTTTTGGGAAAAATCAGGCCTATTCATGAAGCCATGGAACCCATCATTCGATCCCTCTACAGCGGTGATAACCTCAGCACCAGTTTGGGTGAGATTGCCAAGCCTACCCTTGCATCTCTGGAATCTCTCCTCGCTAAAAGCCATCGGAAATGCAATTGGGAAATTTTACTGCAGGTGCCCAGAAACAGAGGAATATGCCAGAACCACCTATGCACGCATCTGTGTGGAAATGGATTTCAGCGCCGGATTCCCAGCTGAAATAAACCTAACAAGTAAAGACTATGTGTGGAACCAGAAGCTTGATTATGAAAGTGTCCTCTTCAGATGTCGATCGTGCTTTGAGACGGGGCATCTAGCAAAAAATTGCCCAAAAGCCTCTGAGAAAAATTTTGCTAGAAAAAACCACCACAGATCTACATGGTGGGAAGGAGCACAAAAAGAACACTACACTGTCATCAAAGAAGAATATTCTAGAGAAAACTCTGAGTCACAAGAAATCAAGGAAGAAGGAAACAACTCTCAAAGCAAGCAAGGAGAAAGCCCGCCCCAACAAATCAACAGCTATGAGGA
>APFE030151290.1:0-17153 GCA_000404065.3 Pinus taeda | reverse complement strand
AACAGTCTTGCTCTCATGAATATCTCAGTGATGTTGCAGTAGTAATGGATGTCTCAATGGTGCAGTGATGACAAAGATCTCATCAGTATGAAGAAGAGGATTGGTGGCTTGGTCTTGGAGTGACTCAGTTAATCAAGGGTCATGGTCTTGGTGTTCGTCAATTGGAATCTCTATAAGAAGAATCTTATGTGGGTTTTCCTCTCCAAGAGGGAGAGGTTTTGGCCCTGGAAGAATGCCCACTTATTGTGTTCTTGTCTCTTTGTTATGGTAGCTATTTAGTGAATAAAGAAGACACACTAATGTTAATAAGCTAAGCATTAATAGTTTTCATGAAAAGAAGAATCTAATTAACCCCGTGCCCTAGATTCTTCAACATGGTTTCAGAGCTATGGTTAGAATCGAAGGAAGGGTAGAAAAGAGACATTCAAGGATCAAGTTTCTAGCAAGGCATCAAAGCAACCTAAAGGACATCAAGATCTACATTGCAGAATCAAACAGTAGATCAAAGAGCAGTCTACAACTGCAAGAGATCTTATCTCCATAGTTACCATCAAAAGGCCATCAAGGCACTCATCAAGTTGTCTACAAGGCAAGGTAGTTCGAAGGACCTCAAAATGAAGATCACATAAACTTAGAGAAAGTCAAAACGCTAGAAGTAGTCCTGATCTACAAGGCAAAGCATATTAAAATCAAGAAAACATTGTCATCATCTTCAAGAAAGCAAGGATCATTTCCTTACCCTAGAAGAAGATCATTCAAGAAGAAGCCCTCTTCAATCTTCATCAACATGATCAAGGTGAAGATTTTGTCTTCACAAATCAAGTAAGTTATTAAGTATTTTTCATTAATTAATTTGGTAAAATGGCTTCATGATTGCAAGGAGATCTATAGGTCGATAAGTCATCGAAATTCCTTGCATAGAATAAGAAGGATTGTTATAATCCTAATATAAAAGCGAAGTCATTGATGTTTATGGAAAGGTCTTTGAAAGTCAAACATTGTTTGAAATGCAATAAGAAACTCGTAGGAAATCACTCAAAGGTCCTCCCGTGCCTATGTAGCAGAAGAGGAGACATAAAGAGATATGTATGAAATACTAGAAGATATATTCTTTGAAATTGAAAAGAAGGTCATATCGCTTAGACAGGATGGTTAGCATCAAAGAATGAAGGAATAACTTCATGAAGATCTAGGAAAGATGATAAGAAGATAATCATTATTATTCCAACAAATAAGCAGGGTAACAACAAATGTCTATGAACAAGAAGGTTACCTCATTTGACAATTTGTGGTCTCCATGTTAGATAGAGAAAGATAAGTTGCAGACAAAAATGTTAAAGAATAAAGGACACAAACATTTGTAGAAAGAAAAATGAAAGTCTGATCCTTAAGTAAGACAAAACAAAAGCTATGGATAGATTGTGAAAAGAAAGCTCATATCGCCGGAAAGATGGGGGAAGCTGAAGAAAAGGGCAAAGGAAAGAGGGAGCAACAAATCTCCACTATGAGTAGATGATCTCCCTCGCAAAAGGGTTCCTATCATAAGCTCCTAAATCTTTAGATATTATCGTGATAATAAGATGCATCATGGCATCATGAAAGCATTGGAAGCAAGAGCTCGTGGGAATCATGAAGAACAAAATCCACGATAGTCAAACATTAAAGGATATAGCAAGAACCTCATTGGACATTGAAGGAATGGAAGAAGTAATCCAGGACAGGTCTCATCATACATCAAGTCAAAAAGGAAATATTTTCCAGATGGTGATATGCAAGATCCTCAAGATTCTCTGATGGAATCCTTATCGAAGGATTCACTAATCTAGAGAGGAAGCAAGTGTTTCATCAAAAACCCCAATTTATGGAATTCATGGATGATGTTATGATGACATAGAGGAGAAACATATCAAGAGATTGAAGACACTTCAATCAAGGATGCTGCCAGAACGAGCCTAGATGACCTAATGGTAAAATGAGGTATGCATGTTTATGTTTAATTTTTTTTAATATCATGTCGTATGGTTGCAGATAATATGGATCGTTACTTCTATCTTAAGAAGCATGATCCGAAGGAAAAGGGTCTCCTCCTCTAAAAGGGATGCAGAGAGGCATAAGTCACACTAAGATGAAATCAACATAATATGTCCTCATATAAAGTATGCGGTGGTTGACTACGATTACAAAACTCTGATTTGTAACCTTGGAGAATAGAATGTGTGGGGAAGGAAGAGATTGTGAGCTATGCAACCATGTTGAAGGCAATCGACATCCAAAGATCAAGAAAAGTTGACTACGGAATCTCCCGGAAGGATACAAAGACTTTGATGAAAGTTTGGAAAAGATATAGACCCTTGGCAATGTTGATTTTTGGTAGCATCAAATGTGCTCTAGCCATGAAAATTGGTGAAGAGGCTAAGGCACATAAGATCTCAAAGACCTAGAAATCGTTTGGGGAAATTCCACCCAGATGGAGAGATATTAAAATAATTAATATTTTTAATGGGGTTCCTAAGTCAAGGGGCCGACGCAGAGGCATTAGTAGCTGTGCAAAGGCTAGCAGAGGTAACACAGGGCCAAGAGGTAGCGCTGGGTGATTTTCGTGGGGCAGATTGAGTGCTGGTGAGCTGAGAGGGTGACGCAATCCCTATCAGAGTGACGCAGAGCAGTGGAGAAGCTTGGAGTAGCTTTTGCTGTCCATCTAAGGCGCTGTTGTAGTTGCTGTGGGATCTTTCATCCGGTGATTTATCAGCCATAATATTTGTCTCTGAGGAGAGGTATTACTGCCGAGGACATTCTCTGTTGGGTGAGCCATCTCTGGCACCCTAGTTGTATTCAGAAACCGCATAATAATAAAACCCTCATATCTGTTGCACCGGTTTTCCCACATTGGGTTTTTCCAGGGACGATTGTCCAAAAATAACAGTATCCCTTGTGTGTTTGTCTCAATCATTTCAGTTGCTAGTCTGTATATGTGTTAAGGCTGCATTTGTGTTTATTTTTGGTATTTATATTTATAAATAACTTGTTAATGAAAAGAACAAGTAGGAGAAAATAAACCCGATAATGCAGTAGGGATTTCCGATGTGTTAGACTTAGAAATTTCAACATGGTACTAGAGCATTGCAGATCACAAGAGAATTGAAGGCACCAATAGTAATCTGAAGAATTTGCAGTAGTAGCAGCTGTCCCGAGGTACAACATTGTTCTAGAGCAGAAGCAACATAGAAGAAGTGATGCAGAGGGCCTGCATCATCATTTCGAGCCAGGAGGTGGTCAGCACAGAAGCAGAGAGAGGCAAATTAGGCCTACGCAGTGCCCGATCATCTTTCTTAGCCAAGAAGGATCGACGTTGTGGCCAGGAGGAGCAGATTTTGCCATTTCCGGGATTACGCAGAGCCTGAAATGATCAGTTTCTTCGGTTGCCCGGGCTTGGGGAGTTGTGTGCAGATTATGATTTGAGCAGCTGGTGGGGTGCTGTTTCTGTTAGTGCAGAACAATAACTAAAGAGGCAAAACCAAAGTAGAAGGAGTCGCTACCTTGACAAATTTCTAGCCAAGAAATCCAGATCCGAGTTGCAGTTGCAAGGAGGATTGGAGAGGAGCGGTTCGACAGCTAGCCAGAGGATTTCCAGGAGGGAAATCAGGACTTAGAGGGAGATTTCCAGCAGGGAAGTCGAATCTCAGAGGGAGTCCGGAAAAGGAGTTGAAATGGTAAGTGAACGAACTAAGGGATCAGGACAGGTTGGACGGGGCTTCCAACATTATCATCTGGAAGGCCAGGATATTGGCAGTCCTGGATCGACATTTCATCAAGGACTTTGCCTTGAGAGCTGTGGTTATCTCAATCGACCTAGCTGAGAATGAGAAGTACGAGGATGCAATGGCGAGGGCGAAGTGCATGATCCTAGATGGGGTCGGCACTTCCGTGCAACGGAAGATGCTATTGAAAAATCAGCTGTGGTCATATCAGATGCAGAAGGGAGAGCAGATAGATCCATTCCTTCTTAGGTTGCAGGAGATTCACGACTAGCTTACTTCCGTGGGGTCTACACTGGATCCAGAGTTTATGGTCAGGACGACCCTGAATGCAGTCTCCGAGGAGTGGGAGACATTTTTCGAAAGTATTTTGGGTAGGGCTACTCTTCCAAGTTGGGAGGAGATGTGGGTAGCTCTTCGCCAGGAAGAGATCAGGAGGATGACCAAGGCGGGGAGTAGTGGCAAGGGAGGTCGAATCAAGAAAGAGGAGGAGGATGTGACTCTAGCATTTGCGGGACAACAAGGAAAGAGGAAGAAGAAGGACATCTCCAAGGTTAAGTGCTTCCATTGTGGGGAGCTGGGACATTATGCATTCGAGTGTCCTAGGAAGAAAAACAAGGAGAGGCTTCTGATTCGAAGGAAACTCCAGCTAAGGCAGAGAAAGCAGTCGAGACTGATGACGATTGTGCCATGAATGCTCATGCACCTCTAGAGAAGAGGTGGGGAGACATCAAGTTGTAGTCAGGAGGACTACATACTAGGGACAGGATCCTTGAGCTGCCCAAACTCTTGGATCACATCCGGCTACGGGAGCCCTTAATGACAGTAGCATGATGATGGGTGTCTGTTGGAGCAAAGTGTGGTGGAGCAACAAGGCAGGGCTAGAGTGTAGAAGTCTGTCGCAGCGCAGTGGAGGTTGCAGTAGTGTGAGAGGCACAAAGGTGTATGCAGCAGTGCAGTGGCAGCAGAGGGAGCATAGGATAGTAGTAGAGGCAACTTCAACATCACGAGGCTTCCAGACTGACTAGGATGTCAGTGTTTGGGAGAAGGCAGTTTCTTACTTCTTGGTAACTGAGTTGCAGTGCAACAGTTAGCAGTGGCAGTGCTAGGGGCAGCATGTTGAGAGGGAGCTGCAGTACATATGTAGCAGTGGCAGTGGCAGTGTCATGGGAAGCAGTACAGGAAGCAACAGTGCAGAGGATGTGAGGCAGCAGGCTAAGCATCAACACAGGTACCGATGTGGCGGATCAGTGTGATGTTTCAATGATTAAGCATTACTAGAGCACATTCCTCGCTAAGAGGGAGTGTTGATTTTTGGTAGCATCGAATGTGCTCTGGCCATGAAAATTGGTGGAGAGGGCAAGGCACATAAGGTATCCAAGACCCAGAAATCGTTTGGGGAAATTCCACCCAGATGGAGGGATATTAAAATAATTAATATTTTTAATGGAGTTCCTAAGTCTAAACTTATGAAAATTAAAATATTAATGTGTATTAATATAATATGGGTGAGAAAATTCTAAGGAACAAGGATCAAGCCAGATCTAATCTTAGCCGTTGATTAGGGACTTAATCTTGGCCGTTGAATCGTCAACAGGAAAAGTATAAGAGGAGGCTTGAGGGTTAGTTGGAGATACACCATATTGATTAGTCATTTCGATTTTCTGGAGCGAGGTTTTGCTGAGAGAATCGAACCAGTGATTTGTTGCAGGCAGTTCGGCACGAGGCCGAGAATACATAGCGGAGCGGCAGAGATAGTGCCAGAGAGACAATGCAGAGCCTAGGGAGGCTGACGCAGAGGCATCTGGGACTTACGCAGAGGCTGAGGAGGCCAGAGTGGGTAACACAGAGGGCTAGAGGGCTGACGAAGAAAGACAAGGGGCTGACGCAGAGGCATCAGTAGCTGCGCAGAGGCTAGCAGAGTTGATGCAGGGCCAAGAGGCAGTGCTGGGTGATTTTCGTGGGGCAAACTGAGTGATGGTGAGCTGAGAGAGTGACTCAACCCTTATTAGAGTGATGCAGAGCAGTGGAGAAGCTTGGAGCAACTTTCATTGTCCAACTAAGGAGCTGCCGTAGTTGCTGTGGGATCGTTTATCCGGTGATTTATCAGCCAGAATATCTGTCTCCGAGGAGAGGTATTACGGCCGAGGACATTCTCTGTTGGGTGAGCCATTTCTGGCACCCTAATTGTATTCAAAAACTGCATAATAATAAAATCCTTATATTTGCTGCACTGATTTTCCCGCATTGGGTTTTTCCGGGGACAATTGTCCCAAAATAATGGTGTCCCTTGCGTGTTTGTCTCAGTTATTTCAGTTGTTGGTCTGTATATGTGTTAAGGCTGCATTTGTGTTTATTTTTAGGATTTATATTTATAAATAAATTGTTAATGAAACGAACAAGTAGGAGAAAATAAACCAGATAATGCTGTAGGGATTTTTGATGTGTCAAACTTAGAAATTTCAACAGATAATGGATATCTTTGGGAGATATGTCAATATGTGTGCAAGATGCTAATACCCACAAAAGGATGTCGTGATGAACAACCACCTAGTAAGTTACGATTTGATTTAATGACATACTTGATTTCTTAAATAATATATGGATAAGTTCATGCTTGGCTTTTACAAGTACAACTAGCAGTCATGTGATGAATGGAAGAAGCATGATGAGAAAGAAGTAGTCATATGACGAAGGTTCCAGATATGAAGGACACTTTCCATGAAGAAAGGAATGACATGACGAACTAAGGAGGAAAGTGATCAATGATTGTTTCCCTACAAGAAAGATGCTTAACTAACTTTCATGACATCAAGGAGAGAAGTTTATCAAGCAATTGAAGGACCCACGAAGAAGAAGTTGCTGATGTATTGAAGAGTCCCTAGCTAAAAGGAAGCTCTGACAAGTCCCTGATCAAGAGGGTGCTTGAACTAGATCACCCTTGATTACAAAGGAGTGACATTGTGTTTTCTATTTCATGTGTCATGCACTAGACCAGGACTAACAATCGTAAGTCTAGGTGAAGGCCATGAATGGAAATGTAGACACATGATAGACACAACATTCTTGTCTTCACTTGGGAAGAAAAAATGAAGGGTTGGGTAATCATCTGGCATCCGATACTCTTTGAGGATGTGTAGGGTATTCAAGATAAGAGTAGGCAAGAGGACCGATATTCTTTGAGCGCTGGGAACCCAAGATAAGAATAATCCTAGAAGGTCATACTCAGTGAACACCCGGGTGGGTATGTACCTTGAGAGACAATGATGAAGGTGTCTATAAATCATTGGTCTCGCCAACATTGTAGCTCATGGTCTCGTGAAGAGATGTAGCTGTTAGTCAAGGCCTTGCATTGTGACAATGTTTGTTGATATGATGCTATACACATGGGATTACCAATCCGATTCTTCTTATGAGAAATTTTTCAAATTGAGAATAACCAATTACCATTGTAAATACCTCCCTAGTTAAGAGGGAGTGTTGAAGAAAAGTGTAACTAGGTTCGGTATTTGTCAATGTAATCTTGATCTTTATACTTGTGAAGAAAAGAAATATTATTCTTGTAAATTATATGAATGAGTTTCTTGCTCATTCCATAGGTCTAGGAAAGTTAAAGAGTCAAAATCATGTTAAAGAGCTCTTCTTGAGCATTTATGTAATGTACATGGGTCAACGTAGTGTCAAGTAGCCCTCCAAGACAAGCACCATCCTCCAAGGAAGAAGTCTGCCTACAAAAACGATGTGAAATACTGTCAAGTCAACTTCAAAGTATATAGAGATGACATGTTGGCTCAACAAAAGGATGCAATGGTTCACTGCCTCATGTCAGTTTGCATACATGGTCAAATAACTATATATATATGCTGCTAGAGTGATCAATGAAAATAGATAACCTTGGATCACTTTAAGACTTCGTATGATACAGGAAGGGATAGTAACTCGGTAATACAAAAACAGTGACACATAGTGACAAAATCTCGATATATGATCTCGGTGAAAGCTTTGTCTCGGTGCTTGGTGGATGCTCTCATCATACGAATCAAAGTAACTACTCTCGGCATATATGTGATGAAGAAGAATCACGTGACATAGTCTATGGGTAACTTACTCTTGATGTTCAACACAATCATATAAACGATGTCCCTATGATATATACTCTCGACATTACTCTATGACTTCGAAGAAGGCAGTAAGGTGCAGTCTCGATGTTAACCACATTGAATACCCTCAAATTCCTCTCATAAATCTCAATCAAGTTAAAGGTTACAAGAGTCTCAGAGGAAGAATTTATTATAGAATCTCGGTTGAGGAAAGGGGTCTATGGTTCTCGGATGCAGATTATAAGAGTAGACACTCTCGAGATAAATATCACGATTCACAGTAGTGTATGCACAACATGACAAAGACGAGGATAATCTCTAAACACACTCACATACTCGGTGAAGTTATCTGTGCTGTCATAGTCATGGTAACAAGGATGATCACAGTCTCAACATAAAGGAAGGATCACAATGTACATTAAGGTGTCATCATTGGCATGAAGGATTAACATGAGGAATTCGATGCAACAGTCACATGTATATATCTGTATACATGTATCATCACCTCATGTACATAATGATGATCTCGGTAAGTAGTAAAGAACTAAGTAA
Organism: Pinus taeda; assembly: GCA_000404065.3. Taxonomy (NCBI): domain Eukaryota; kingdom Viridiplantae; phylum Streptophyta; class Pinopsida; order Pinales; family Pinaceae; genus Pinus; species Pinus taeda. Next base: position 8,746 of record APFE030151290.1, on the reverse strand, counting down.
AGATAGAGATATGGTGCAACAATCTTGCTATCATAAATGTCTCAGTGATGTTGCAGCAGTAATGGATGTCTCATTGGTTCAGTGACAACGAAGATCTCAGCAATATGAAGAAAAGCATTGGTGGCTTGGTCTTGGAGTGGCTCATTTAGTCAAGGGTCATGGTCTTGGTGTTCGTCAATTGGAATCTCTATAAGAAGAATTTTATGCAGGTTTTCCTCTCCAAGAGGGAGAGGTTTTGGCCTTGGCAGAATGCCAACTTATTGTGTTCTTGTCTCTTTGTTATGGTAGCTATTTAATGAATAAAGAAGACACACTAATGTTAACAAGCTAAACATTAATAGTTTTCATGAAGAGAAGAATCTCATTAACCCCATGCCCTAGGTTCTTCAACAAGGAGGTTATGGAAGAACAATTATCAGTAAACACAAAATATAAACAAGAGACTCTTTACTAGTAAAATAGCAATAATAGCAATAATCAAACAAGAGGGATAAAATAACTCATCTTTTGAGAAGATGTCAGCTCCCTCTTGATCTTGATCTTCTTGCATTCATCAACAACTTCATTAGCTTTATCCACATCATCATCAAGATGTCATCTCTTTCTTGCAAAGGCTGGGGTTTCTTTTCTTTAGCAAAAAGATTGAACTAGGTCTAAATTCTAGGGTTTTTATTCACAGAGCTTAGAGCTTTCTTATCAAGAATTCAAATTTACTAGAGACTAAACAGTTTCTAACTTAATGTGAGGGACCCCTTCAACTCCCTCTTGCTCCTAGACTACTTGCAGTAATCCTAGTAATATAAGTCTTTAACATCAAATGCTAAAGCCTTTGGAGAATCATTCTTGAATTTCTTCTTCTCATGAGGATGCTCATCATCATCATTCTCCTTTCTCTTCTTATCATTTGATGCTTCAGGACTATTATTTTTGTAATGTCCAAATTTGTGACATTCATAACATTGGATTTTGGACAAGTCTTTCTTTCCTTGGGGATGGGATCTTTATCTACATTCTTATTTTGAGAACCAAATTTCTTCTTACCATTATTCCTTTTAGATCTTGCAGCAAAAGCTTGAGATTTTCCTTCATCATGTCTTTGGCTCTATCCTTTAGCAATAAGTCTAGATTCTTCTTGGCTGCAATTAGTCCATAATTCTTCAAAGCTTGGAGTATCCCATAAATCTGGTGGGCCATTGAGAGTAGTAGTGATTAATTCAGATTCAGAAATAGCTTCACCCATACTTTGCAGCTGATCTCTAACATGAGCAATTCTCATGCAGTAGGAGGCCACAAGTTCATTTATTGATATTTTTGCATCACAAAGTTAATTTCCCAAAGACATCATTTGACAAATGTTATTGATTGAGAACAATTTTGCAAGAGTATCATATACTTCATTTGATGAAGCTAATTCTAAAACAAATGGAATCAAATGATCGTTAATAGATTCAAATAAGATTCTTTGAGCCTTGACTTAACCCTTCCTAAACTTCGCTCTCCCTGCAACGTCATTTTCATTTGGTTAGGATACTTTACCTTGGACGTATTGCAAAACTTCAGGTTCTTCTAGGATAAGATCGATCCTATTTTCCTTCTTTTGAAGTTAGAGGCTCCATCAAGTTTGTTATATTCCTTGCAAGAGGGAACCATTTGCTCAGAAATCTTGGACATAGAGATAAGAAATTTCTTCCTCGAGAGAGAGAGAGAGAGATTCAACATGGTGTGATCTTCAACTTTCTTCCTTCACCAATGCTCTGATACCATGTTGAGAAACCAAGTACAATGTGTACAAGTACTATTTCTGAACTACTAATAATTATTTCTGAATTATTAGGGCTTCTTTTAATCTTTCTTCATCAAATAATTACACTTCAGAAACTCAACTAATAGGAAAGACAAGAAAGCAGAGATCACAGTGCCCAATAGTCAAGAGACACCAGAATTAGGTCAGTGGCTAGGGCAAAACCCACGAGGGGAAAACCCAACAATCTTCTTTCCTTAGAGAATCAATCCAACAAGATATATCAAAGTCAAGTTATGGTTAGCTTCACCAACTGTCCAAGTCAGCCCTCTGTCACAATTGTCAACCACAGGAGTCACCACAGACCTATGTACAAATTCGTATTTTGTTAATTTTAGGTATGTTCTATGCTAGAGCAATTTATTTCAATTTTTTTTCCACATTAGCACATCAGCATAAAGTAAACTGTAGATAGAACATAAATATAAATTGCAGAAGACAAGCCAAGACAAGAGGACACAAGATGTGGCGCTAGCCAGGGACAAACCCCACAATGTGGGGAAACCCTTGATCAATTCTTCTTTTATGTTCTTCAAAGTTCAGCAAAGAAAGTGAGAGAGATAGTACATTTACAATAGAAGTAAATCACTTTGACTTTTGATATCGGGCCTTGGCATGAGATTAGTTGAAGACATATTGCTTCAACTGATTCGCTAAGGTGACTCGTTCACCTATCATAGTGCTGCATCTCGTCTATTTGCTGCACATTATCGTGTGACACCTTGTTGTACTGTCACATGTGTTGAACCTTGATGACTGAGCTGCTCTCATCTTCATGCTGCTCATCATGCTGCATCTTCCATGGTCTTATTCATCATCAAGTTGCCCATGCTCATGATCTCATTCATCATTATGCTGCCCATGCTCATATCATCATTCGTCATTATGATGCCCATGCTCTCATACATCATGCTGCCTTCCTTTGGAGACAGATGCTTCGACTGTTTCGACAGTTCTCAGTGGTTCCGACATTTCCGGCAGTTCCGATAGTTTCGGCTTTTCTGACAGTTTCGGCTTTTCTGACTTTTCAGGCAGTTTCGGCTTTTCCGGCAGTTCCAACTTTTCCGGCAATTCCGACTTTTCTGACTTTTCCGGCAGTTCCGGCTTTCCATCTTTTCCGGCAGTTCCAACTTTTCCGGCTATTCTGGCTTTTCGGGCAGTTTTGGCTTTTTTGGCTTTTTCGGCTTTTCCTTAGGATCTCCCCTCCTACTAAAACCCACAGACAAGTAGGGAGAGGAAGAGATCCAAGTGTGTGGTGAAATGACTTGAAGTCCTCTTCTATTTATACTAAAACGTAGAGGTTGAATAGACATGACTGTTGGGCTTCTGAGCCTACATAAGTTGTTGGCCAACTTAGCAATTTGTCCATAACATAAATAAATTCCTAACTTCATAAATACTTATCGGAATTGGATGATCTTTAGATCAATCCTACACCTCTCAATGAGAGGGATCCAATAAAATTATCAGCTGCCATAAATAATATGACACACATGGAGTTTGGCCTTAGTTGCCAATTTTAACACTCCCTCTCAACTAGGGAGAACTCCATCTGCTGATCCATATGTCCAACTACACTATCTCTGCCATCAGTGCCCTGCACTGCTCTGCATAGCTCTGCTGGCTCTGCTTTGCTCTGCTCAGCTCTACTGGTTTTGCTGGCTCTGCTCTGCTCTGCTGGCTTTGCTCTGCTCTGCTTAGCTCTGTTGGCTCTGCTTTGAGTCAACTTAGCTTTGCTAAACCATGAAAAAGAAGAATTGATCGAGAATGTGTCATACCATTCTCCACTGACCCAAAGTCAGGCTCAGAGTGTGTACCATTGGTCCCAAACTAGTCCTCAACCGACCTGAAGTCAGTGTCATAGTAGGTACACCTCCTACCACTGGTCCTAGGCCAGTACTCTACTGACTCGAAGTCAGTCTTAGAGTATGTACCACTGGTCATAGACCAGTTCTCAACCGACCCGAGGTCAGTGTCATAGTGGGTACAACTCCTACCACTGGTCCCAGACCAGTATCATTGATCCCAGATCAATGAAGGTCATCCTAGCATAGGGGAGTACGATAGATACGACGATGCGTCCATTGGTACTACTATGGTCCCTATCATCATTTCCCTGCTCATTGATCATATGAGAGGTACTTCCCATGAGTCCTAGACTGCATGGGTAGGATGCCTCAACAGAGAACTTAATCAATCCTGTCCTCATAGGAGAACTAATCATCCTGCTACACAGTCGCCATGGAGAACACATCATCTAGGCCTCACAGGAGAACTAATCATCCTGCTACACAATCGCCATGGAGAACACATCATCCATACCTCACTGGAGAACTAATCATCCTGCTACACAATCGCCATGGAGAACACATTGTCCAGACCTCACTGGAGAACTAATAATCGTGCTACACAATCGTCATGGAGAACACATCATCCAGACCTCATAGGAGAATTAATCATCGTGCTACACAATCCTCATGGAGAACACATCACCCGGACCTCACAGGAGAATTAATCATCCTGCTACACAATACTCATGGAGAACACATCATCCAGACCTCACAAGAGAATTAATCATCCTGCTACACAATCGTCATGGAGAACACATCGTCCAGACCTCACAGGAGAATTAATCATCATGCTACACAAACGTCATGGAGAACACATCGTCCAGACCTCACAGAGGAATTAATCATCCTACTACACAAGAGAGGGAATCATCCTGTCCCAAAAGAGAGCGAATCATCTTGTCCCATAAGAGAGCGAATCATCTTGTCCATAGGAGAGCGAATCACCCTGTCCACAGGAGAGCAAATCATCCTATTCTACAAGAGAGTGAATCATCTTGTCCCACAAGAGAGCGAATCATCCTGTCCATAGGAGAGCGAATCATCCTGTCCACAGGAGAGCGAATCATCCTGTCCCAGTGCGCACCACCAGGGGAGGGTGAGTCACCCTGTGGTCGTATGTTGCTCCAGTAAGAACTGCAAGCCCCCATAGCTCCCAGAGCTCAATGTATGCAACATGCAGGACCCTTTTACAAGGGTCTCTCGACGACTCCATGTCGTTTGGGAAAATCACAAATTTGATCTTTCCCGGGGCTCTGACAAAGTGTAGCGACTTGTACATCATCTTAGTGCGATGGAGCCTCCTTGCTCATCGACTTACCATGTCCCAGATAAGGTAGTATCTGATGTCTATCTGCCGGAGCAATCATTGAGAACGAGATTCCTCAATAATTGAATCCCACCTCTAGTTGTCACAGAGAATCACAGTGGTATTCATCATGTGAACTCACTGAAGAGTTTCCACAACCAGACAACTTCATACGAGGTCATACTCGTAGTTATGTATCCGGTCTCGGCGGTACTTATAATAACCGATTTCTGCTTCCTGCTCATCCATGATATCGAAGCATTATCCAAAGAGAACCAGCATTGAGAAGTGCTCTAGTGATCCTCCACACTGCCTGCCTAGTCAGCATTCGAATAATCATGCAGTTTTCATATTTCCGATAGTGTATCTCAATCCATGAGAGATTGTGCCCCGAAGATATCTCAGGGGATTCTTGGCGCCAATTCAGTGAGGCTCAACCAAATATGAGCTCACCATGCTAACTGCAAAACATGTCTAGAGTTGACCAAGAACATCAACGTGATTCAGTTTATGAAACTCAGAGGCATTTCCAAAATCTGGTCCGACATCACTACCATATAACTTCTGAAAGTTAATATCCTCGAGGTAGTCACAGGCTTGCAGTTTATCATTCCACATTCAGAATCCAACTCCCTCTTACTTCTGCAAATGAGAGGGTCTGCACTTGTCAGAAATAGGTCGTCCTTATGAGATGCCGGTATGAGGTCTATCATCCACAACCTTCGGGTAATGGTTTGGATCGGTTTCACTAGTAGTGAATCTCAGCTTCATCAGATAACAATAAATCCTCTCATTCTATGCCTGGGGTGTTTTGCTTCAAGCCATAGAGGGCTTTCTTCCACCTGTATTCATGAGATTCCTGATCATGAATCTCAAACTCCACGGGTTGTTCCAAACCTGTGGACTTGCTGCATGAGGGGAATGGTCCCCTAATAAGATTTTCCTTCGGTACATCTCAGACATGTACCTTCATGCTCTTTTTGAATTCAGGCATCCCGGTCACCATCTGACTCACAGACCTTCGGTGCTGAGTCAATGGACATGGTCCCCAGTGGACTTGATACAACCCTGAACTCTAAAACATCTTTGAAAAATCTATTTTCAATCACGTACCTTTCCATTGATGAGTGCCACCCTGAAACCTTAAACTTCCATTTCTGAGATGGACACCAGGTTCTTCATGCAATCAGGTACATAAAAGAGATTCTGGGGTTCCTTGCTTTCTTTGAAAAGTTGACCATTTCCTTGATGACCTGCATTGCTTATCATTCCTCTGATCATTGAAGATGTCCTTGGAATGATTGTTATCTTCATCAAGAGATGTGTGTCTGCCATTCAGACACTCCTTTGCATGATGGCCGAACTTATTGCAACCAAGGCATCTGCCTGTCCTTCCACCCTTAGATTTGAATTTCCAACGAAGTGATCTTCCGCTGTGCCATTCTGATAATATTCTCTACTTCCACTTCACCCTTAGCAAACTTAGAAGAGAGATGTGGAGCTCATTGATCCTTTTGTTTTGTCCCTATTGTCTTTGGTGATTGCTCTTTCACTCTTGCTTGGGCATTGTCTTCACCTCAGCTCCGATACCATGTTAATTTTAGGTATGTTGTATGCTAGAGCAATTTATTTCAGTTTCTTTTCCACATTAGCAATCACATCGGCATAAAGTAAATTGCAGATAGAACATAAATATAAATCGCAGAAGACAAGCCAAGACAAGGACACAAGATGTGGCGCTAGCCAGGGACAAACCCCACAATGTGGGCAAACCCTTGATCAATTCTTCTTTTATGTTCTTCAAAGTTCAGCAGAGAAAGTGAGAGAGATAGTACATTTATAATAGAAGTCAATCACTTTGACTTTTGATATCGGCATGAGATCAATTAAAGACATATTGCTTCAATTGATTCTCTAAGGTGACTCGTTCACCTATCATAGTGCTGCATCTTGTCCATTTACTGCACATTACCATGTGACACCTTGCTGTACTGTCACATGCGTTGAACCTTGATGACTGAGCTGCTCTCATCTTCACGCTGCTCATCATGCTGCATCTTCCATGGTCTTATTCATCATCAAGCTGCCCATGCTTGTGATCTCATTCATCATTATGCTACCCATGCTCATATCATCATGCATAATTATGTTGCCCATGCTCTCATACATCATGCTGCCTTCCTTCGGAGATGGATGCTCCGATTATTTCGGCAGTTCCCGGTAGTTCCGGCTTTTCTGACAGTTCCGACAGTTTCGGCATTTCTCGCTTTTCTGGCTTTTTAGGCATTTTCTGCTTTTCCGGCAATTCCGAATTTTTCCACAGTTCCGGCTTTTCTGGCTTTTCTGGCAGTTCTGGCTTTTCCAGCAGTTCCGACAGTTTCGGCTATTCTGGCTTTTCAGCAGTTTCAGCTATTCCACTTTTTCGGCAGTTCCGACTTTTCCGGCTTTTCCCACTGTTTTGGCTTTTCCTTAGGATCTCTCCTCCTACTAAAACCCAAAGACAAGTAGAGAGAGGAAGAGATCCAAGTGTGTGTCGAAATGACTTGAAGTCCTCTTCTATTTATACTAAAACGTAGAGGTTGAATAGACATGACTGTTGGGCTTTTGAGCCTACATAAGTTGCTGGCCGACTTAACAATTTGTCCATAACATAAATAAATTCATAACTTCATAAATACTTATCGGAATCTGATGATCTTTAGATCAATCCTACACTTCTCAATGAGAGGGATCCAATAAAATTATCAGTTGCCATAAATAATATGACCCACATGGAGTTTGGACCTAGTTGCCAATTTTAACATATTTTCTGTCACACAGTATATCACAGATAATTCGTATCTCTGTCACAAGCAATTCGGATGTCTACACACAATTTAGATCTCTGTCACACAATAGACAATTTGGGTCACTGTCGCACATTATTCAGATCTATGTCACAACACAGACAATTCAGGTCATTGTCATACAAAATTTGGATCTCTGTCACGCCACAGACATTTCAGATCACTGTCACACACTATTCAGATCTCTGTCACACCACAAACAATTTGGATTACTGTAGTAGTCTCACAGGTTTGGATCATCTTTGTTACAATAGTTTCACAGGTTCAGATTGCTTGCCCTTCAAAGAAAGATTGTGTATAATCCAAGGAACTCCTTTTTACCTACTTCATTGATTTGGATGCCCAAGACTTGCTTGTATATGCTCAGATGAATTGTTATTCTTGTTTTGTGAGTTCCGCCTTTGAGGAGGACGAAGAGCTTCAATATATTGTCAGTCATGAGGCCGAATGGGTTCCAAAGGGGATAGAGCCGACTTGAGAAGAGAGGTCGACTTGGACACTTGGGCTACAAATAAATTTAGATCTGATCATTAATAAATAAAAACTATTTTGAGCATGAAATCGTTCTTTCCATGTACATCAATGATAAATATATAATATGAAGACCAACCGTCGCTAGAAACTTCAATAGGGACAACGAAGATAATGCTAATAATTAGCCAATGGAAACTTGAAAGAGAGATGCCAAAATCTAGTGGAGATATGACAGTTAAAGTCTCTCCTATTATCAATCCCAAGGACTATCCAAGAAATGGTGTTCACTACCCAAACTATTCTACCCAAAAGGGAAAGTCGAGAGGACAACCTCGCTGTCCTGTAGATCAACTTCAAAAGATAGTCTCAATGACAATGCTCACTGCCAGTGATCTATTCAAGAAACTGTTAGTTTTTGGTAGCATCGGAAGTGCTCTAGCATTGAAAATTGGTGGAGAGGCTAAGGCAC
>APFE030151286.1:0-11993 GCA_000404065.3 Pinus taeda | reverse complement strand
GAGCTATTGGAATTGTACTTCGATGGTGACCTCTATTCTATTTCAAGATATTTATGATACTATAATTATGGATGCCTTTAACAAGGGCTAATACAATATGTAGCTATGGCTACTCTAATCATTCGTGTGATTAGAGAATGATATTCTCTTTGAGTACTTGCAATAATACTATAACAAATGATTGATAGTTAAAAATATTACTTGGACTTACATAAATGAATAATAGTTGAAAATATTGTGATTAACATATGGTTGAAAATGTTGTGATATGATAATGTGATTATGATTGAGAAATACTAACTGAATTTGTTGGTCATACGCCAGGTGGTGTTTTCCAAAGGAGGTTGCTAAACAACTTGACATGATTTCTATTAGGATGATAAAATATTCTTAGCCTGTGCTTTTCATAGCTAATAAACCATATGTAATTAATATTATGTGGAGGTGACCATGGTTTCCAAGAATATTGGAAGGTAACAAGTTGTTTTTATGAAGACCTTATTGTGTTGTTTTTACATAATTAAGAAATGGCTAAAAGGATGGAAGTGAAAGTTGAATATTTTCATAACAATAAATACTTATGGTTATTAATAGAAAATTTATTTTCTTTACTTTTTGGTAATTCCTGGAAACAAAATCCTTCAGTTTGAGTGGGAAAGAATCCTTTTTGGTTTTTCTGGTTACAAAACTATCATGACTAGACATAAATGTCATGATAAAAGATGATATAAAAAGTAGACTACGTGAAATAAAAGCAATCTAAATAAAAAATGACAAAGTTCCAGTGAGAGATAAATATTGGATGAATATCTAATGATGACGAAAAGAAGAAAAAATTAACACTGAGGACAATATTATCTTTAAGTGGGGTGGGAAAATATAATATCACTAGTGTCTCATTCATTGGATATCTAAGTTCAAGTTAATATCCATGTAATTAAATATTGACATTTCATTTTAAACTTTCATTGGCATCTGATTTGTTGGACTCACATATCACATTTCTTGATGTTTTGAAACAATTTTACTAACCATTTTCATTATCGTCAAAACTATCACATGACTTGGGTCCCATGGACCTTCATTCCTCATCCAAGGCTTTACCACAAGAAAACACTTCATTGTAAAAATTTTCATAGAGAATGGGATCAATGAGTTTACAAAGAAATTTTCATTGAAATTGAGAGTTGGAAGAAATAATTTTTCACTATCATCAATACAAGAATTATGTTTCAATTCGAAGAAATAGTCTTCAATAGTATAACATTGAATACACATTCACATTTGAAGAAGCACCAAATTGTGAAGGCATTTTCTTTGGATGAGGTTGAAGAGTTAGCAGGAGAATTGGAAAGACTAACTAATGCCATTATACTTTGACATGTTTGAAGGGAACAAAATTATTATGTATCGCAAAAAGAACTATGTTGTAATATCCCTATCCATAAAACTCGAATAAATATGAAATTATTGTTAAATTAATATGTTCAATGAGAAATGGCAGTCAAGAATATGTTAGGGTTCTAAATGGATGCAACTACCATAGGAGTAATTATCATTTGTTTCATTCTTCCATGGATGACGTATTTTGTCGTAGTCATTTCCTTTTTTCCCATTTGTCTCTCATTGTATTTCTTTTAGGAAGGACTTCACAACGTGGAAATTGTTTTCCCATCCAGAACCTTCTCACCCTAGGAATTCAATTGGTTCTTCCACTTTGTCTAACACTGCAAAACCCAAAGGGTCTTATAAACACACTAGAACTCTAGGACTGCTAAAACCCTAAACCTTCATGTTCCCTAAACCCTCTATCAGTGACATTTTATCACGTTTGGCGTGCACGATAAGTCTTCAAAGGAGACCTCCTCCATAGAAAGGCATGTTCTTTATGATTGCATCACAGGTTGACACCTCAATATTAATTCATTATGGGATGAATATGTTAAAAGAGAAGAGAGGGAGAGAATTGACACTTGTCTTTCAATGAAGAACTATAGTGATAGCTACAGTGGAAAGGATTTTCGAAATGCACGATTGTCACTAATTCCATATATGTTGGGAACAGTGGCTTCCATGCTCCTTGTCATAATATTAGCTATTATGGTTCTTATGTGCTTCTCTCAGAGATTCTTCTAGTACAATCAAAGCCCATGGCGTCGAACCCCTTTGGCAGGATTGAAAAGATGTGGTTGATAAGGAACAACATATTTTTTTGAAGAATGTTGAGGTAGAGATATGTCTTTAAACATAATAATTGTTAACATCAATATCTCTTATGAGGGCGATGGTATGAAGATATTATCTTGAGTTGATAAAGCTTCTTAATGAATGGAAAGGCCATTCAAACTTACGGTAGTGGCTCCTACTCATTTTGTAATGGACTTTATGGTATGCATGTTCTAAAGTTTTGCACAGTGAATTATTATTATGGCATGCATGTTCTGTATTGAAGATTGATAGTATAAATATAAAGTGTGGTTTGCATTTGGAAGTATATTGCAATAGAGCAGTAATGTTTTAATCAATTTTATAGTTATCAATAAAAGTTTGCCTATGGAAATACATTTCTAATGCATCTATTATAATAATATAATCACGACTCTACAATTATTAATGCATTTTATTTTTACATTCACAAGAATAGCATAAAAGGTCATTTTATTAATGTGTAATATTTTGTATTTTAAATCATAAATAGGCATGCTCTTATAACCTTTATGCATTTATATAATTCATATGAAAGGTAGATGAATAGGCATGTTATTATAGTCTTTATTCATTTATTTAATGCATGTGGAAGATATATGCATATGCATGCTTTTATAATCTTTGTGCATTTATATAACGCGCGTAAAACATGGTTAAATAGGTGTGACTTTATAAATTTACTTTATTTAATGCAACTAAAATATGGGAAAAATAGGTGTGTAGTTATAATTGTGTGCACCTGTATTATACTTTGGAAATAAAGACAATAATACTAACAATATTTTATTAACCTATGTTAGCGCAATGGTAACAACAAGATTGTTTATGTAATAGAAGAAACAAGTAGAATATTACTCATAGTTGTGCAAGTATATTCCCATAGTTTTTCATGCATTAAAAATATGGTTTTGAAGATAATAGTTAAGGTATTGTATATATTAAATATTTATGGTTACGCAATTGATGACACATGAAAAGGTAAATGATTAATTACAAATATGAATTTTACTCTAATTCCGAATTTTGGAGGCAGATTATGACCCCCCCCAAAAGTCTTTTTTTTTGTAGTTTTTATTCTGAGGAAATCCTCGACCTCTTCCTTTCACATTAGAATTATGAGATACAACCTAAACTGCTTTTGGTTTTTTCAAGCAATCAATTATGGCCACTTACTTATAGATATTAGACACATTTGCTAACATTGCACGTCGTTTAAGGGGTTCAACAACAACATTGGATCTAGAAATATTTGACTCCATTAATGCATGCTTTCCTTTTGTTTTACTTTGGGTTGGCTAAAGAGGTGGAAGGGTTGTTCTCAATGTGGACTTTGCAGCCCTTGCATGTGTAATGCAAACATTGGATGGATAGGTTCCATTCATTTTTATTTTGTAAAGTTGTGAACAACACAACTTTACACCTTTGAATTTATGTAAACCTAGCAGAAAAATTCAAAGATCTAGTCGCGTAAGTTTACCAATTATTGCAACCCACTCAAAGGATCACCATGGCTAATAAACTTGCTCCAGCTAATGTTAGTAGGGCCAATGGAATTGTGGGAAAGAGTCGCCAACATTTTCTATACATATAGAGGATCTCCTTGAGAAGATTTGTTCTCGGGTTGGAAGCTCCTCTTCTAAAGATCGTACCAATCCCTCCTTTCCTATGCTCCTTAATAAAAAGAAAAAACCACCTGGAAACCTCCATTTACTAACCAAACATCACGTGCCCACCCATTTTAAAATTTCAAACTGTGTCGTGAAAATTTAAAATGTACATAACTAGCTGGTTTATTTTATGGCATATTCTAGTGTTATGCCATATTGAGTTTGTAAAAGATTAAATGTAGAACTCAATAAAATAATGACTTAGACTGTTCAACTAGAATGCTCGAATGTTAAAGTGCATAGCGAATTAACGTGTACTTCTCAAACTTTCTTCTAGTCCAAAATAGTGGTTGAGGCATATGATTTATTACTAAGTGATAGTTGGTTTGAAAAAATAAATGGAATTTTTTTTGATAGAATGGTTAGATCTTTGGCTTCGATATAACGGTAAGACTATAAAATTAAAATAACAAGGAAGAGGCATATGAAGCACACAATAACTTATTTGAATGATTCAAATGTGTTCATTGTGTTCTTTAATTCTACACTTTTTAACTACTATTTTGACTCTCTTTTTTAGAAATTTATTGTTGAATGTTAACCTTTTGTAGATTTGTGTAATCAATCTAAGAGCTTTCATTCAAATTAGCTTGTCGTAAATAATTTGACATATTATGCATCAAAATGTACAAAGTTATTAGAATGTATGGTTTTTATTTTTTGATGGCTCTAAGTGGAGTTCATGTGAAAGGTCTTGATGCAATCTTAGAGATCTTAAAGGATACAAATATTTGATGTCTTGTCGCTTGGATTTCTCATGCATAAATCATGTCACGAAGTATGAGGCTTTGATACAAGGTCTTGAAAAAGTGATAGATTTGGAAGTTAAATAGCTCGAAATGATAGGGATTTACAAATTGTTATCAAACATTTAAGAAATTCAATTCAGTGTATTTTAATCACCTTAAGAATTGTATAAATGAGGCATGGATTATTATTTCTAGTTTTGATACATTCATAGCTTTTTAGGCCTTCTATGCCAAACAATATTATGAACTATATATATATTTTTATAATGATGCCCTTATTTTAGAAGTCCTCACATAGGGAGATACTTTTACGGGATAAGCATTGATGAAAATTGACATTGTGATCAAACTGATACATTATCTCTAGATGCAAAACCAAAGAATGAGAGCTTATTTTTTAAATATGTGGTTTGAATGGAGAAGTATCATAACTCAGAAGATAAGTTCAAGGGGGAAACAAACTATAAATCCAATACCTATGCAATGCAATATTAGGTAATGAATCTCTGTAACAAATAATACCCACAAAATATTAATCTAGGTATTAGATACATGCCTATTGAGAGGGCTACTTCTTTTTAATTTCGTCAAGTAATATAAATTTTTTTTTAATCCTAGAATTACACTAATTCAAATACCCATGACACTAAAATCATCTAGGATGTAATATAATTCAATAAATATATAATCCTATTCAACAAACATTCTTAGATATGTATTCAACAATATAATAACAAATGAAAATGAAACTCAATAAGTTTTTGGACGAAAAAATAACATTTATCATTCATCATGTGCTAGAATTCTTTTAGCATGCAATGCTTTTATGCTCTTGTATTTGTGCCAGAAGGAAATCTAGCACACGTTAGATTTATTATACGTTGAAATGTTGTTATTGATAAGGTCATTATATTTGTGATAGAAGAAAATCTATCGTATGCTAAATTTATTTTACCTTGTAATGTTGTTGTTGGAAATATAATTGTGGTCGTGCTAAAAGAAAATCTAATATGTGTTGAACTTATTTAATCCTACAATTTTGTGATGTGCATGTGTTTGTGCTAGAAGAAAATATAGCACATTCTAGATTTGTTTTGCCCTGCAGTGTTGTTGGAACCATGCTCATGTTTGTGTTAGAAGTAAGTCTAACAAGCACTAGATACGTTTGAAGCTATATTGTTGTTATGCTATTATTTGTGCTAAAGGAAATCTAGCACTTGTTAGATTTGTTTCATATTACAATGTTGTTATTAGAAATACACTTGAGATTATTATAGAATGAAATCTAGCATGTGTGAGATTTCTTTTGCTTGGTAATGTTGTTGTTGGCAATAGGCTTGTATTTTTGCTATAAGTAAATATAACACATGTTAGATTTTTTCACCTAACATTGTTTTTATGTGCTTGTGTTTGAGCTAGAAGGAAATTTAGTGTGCACTATATTTCTTTCACAATGCAATGTTGTGTTTGGAAATTTGGTTGTTTGTGTTAGAAGGAAACATGCTAGAATTCTTTTATCTTGCAAAAGTCCTGATGATGGATCCCAGTTGGGATTTGAAATGTTGGCGTAAAAATATGCATACCGTGGGTTCTCCGGTTACTGATCCAAAAGACACAAACCACAGATCTCTTAAATCCAGAATCTTGTCCCTATATGGAGGGGATATTTGGAGTGAAATCCTTTTACTCGAAAAACTTAGAGTGAGGATAGCAAGAAGAGCTGTCGATCTTCATTTTTCACATCATTATTTATTACCTCTAAGCAGCTCTTCTTCTAGCATCATTCAAAAGTCCTGATGATGGATCCCAGTTTGGATTTGAAACGTTGGCGTAGAAATATGCATAATGTGGGTTCTCCGGTTACTGATCCAAAAGACACAAACCACAGATCTCTTAAATCCAGAATCTTGTCCCTATACGGAGGGGATATTTGGAGTGAAATCCTTTTACTCGAAAAACTTAGAGTGAGGATAGCAAGAAGAGCTGCCGATCTTCATTTTTCACATCATTATTTATTACCTCTAAGTAGCTCTTCTTCTAGCATCATTCAAAAGTCCTGATGATGGATCCCAGTTGGGATTTGAAACATTGGCGTAAAAATATGCATACTGTGGGTTCTCCAGTTACTGATCCAAAAGACACAAACCACAGATCTCTTAAATCCAGAATCTTGTCCCTATACGGAGGGGATATTTGGAGTGAAATCCTTTTACTCGAAAAACTTAGAGTGAGGATAGCAAGAAGAGCTGCCGATCTTCATTTTTCACATCATTATTTATTACCTCTAAGCAGCTCTTCTTCTAGCATCATTCAAGTCCTGATGATGGATCCCAGTTGGGATTTGAAACATTGGCGTAAAAATATGCATATTGTGGGTTCTCCGGTTACTGATCCAAAAGATACAAACCACAGATCTCTTAAATCCAGAATCTTGTCCCTACACGGAGGGGATATTTGGAGTGAAATCCTTTTACTCGAAAAACTTAGAGTGAGGATAGCAAGAAGAGCTGCCGATCTTCATTTTTCACATCATTATTTATTACCTCTAAGCAGCTCTTCTTCTAGCATCATTCAAAAGTCCTGATGATGGATCTCAGTTGGGATTTGAAACGTTGGCGTAAAAATATGCATACTGTGGGTTCTCCAGTTACTAATCCAAATGTTATTGATATTTTACATGTGATTGTGTTAGAAGTAAATTTAGCACATGCTAGATTTCTTTTATTGCAATGTTGTTATTGGAAATATGCTTCAATTTATGCTAGAAGTTAATTTAGTGTGTGCTATATTTCTTTAAACCTACAATGTTATGTTCTTTTATTTGTGCTAGAAGGAAATGTAGCACGTTAGATTTGTTTCATCCTATAGTGTGCTTGTGTGTGCTAGAAAGAAATGTAGCATGCACTAGATTTCCTTGCCTTGTAATGTTGTTGTTGTCAACATGGTTGTGTGTGTTTGTGCTAGAATTCATTCACCTTACAATGTTTTTGTCTGCTTGTCTTTATACAATAAGGAAATCTAAAAAACATTAGATTTATTTCACCTTGCAATGTTTTTATTGGCGATGTGCTTATCTTTGGGCTAGAAGGAAATCTTGCATGCACTAGATTTATTTCACAGTGCAATGTTGTTGTTGGAAATATGGTTGCTTGTGATAGAAGTAATTTAGTATGTGTTTTGTTTCCTCTAGCTTGCAATCTACTTGTGTTTGTGATAGAAATGAATCTAGCATGCACTAGACTTATTTATTCCTACAATGTTGTTATGTGCTTGCGTTTGTGCCAGAAGAAAATATAGAATGTGTTAGATTTATTTGAAATTGAAATGTGATTGTATTTGTGTTGGAAGAAAATTTAGCACAAGCTCGATTTCTTATACTCAACAATGTTGTTGTTTGTAACGTGCATGTATATGTGGTAGACATAAATATAACACTTGCTAGATTTCTCACTCTACAATGTTGCTATGTGCTTGTGTTTGCGCTAAAAGGAAATCTAACACATGTTAGATTTTCTTTTACCTTGCAATTTTGTTATTGCTAACATGTTTTTGTTTGGGCTAAAAGGAAATCTAGCTTGTGCTAGATATGTTTTGTCTTGTAATGTTTTCATTGAAAATATTTATATTTTTGTTTTAGAAGTAAATGTATCACAACTAAATTGTCTCACCCTACAATGTTGTTATGTGATTATGTTTGCATTATAAGGAAATATAGTATGCATTATATTTCTTTCAACTCGTAATATTGGTATTTTCAAGGTGCTTGTGTTTTTTATAGGAGGATATATAACATGTGTTATATTTGTTTTGTCTAGTAATGTTGTTGTTGGAAATATGTTTGTGAATTAGCACTAGAAGGAAATCTAGTACGTGTTATATTTTTTTTACAATGCAATATTATATTTGACAATATAGTTATTTGTGCCAGAAGGAAATCAAATGTCTTACGTACTGTTATTTTGCAGTCTGCTTCTATCTATGATAGAAGGAAATTGATCTTGCACTAGATTTCTTTTTTTCTTGCAGTGTGGCTATTGACAATATGATTGTGTTTGTGATAGAAGTAAATCTAGCATACACTAGATTTATGACACCTTGCAATGTTGTTATGTGCTTGTGTTTATGATAGAATGAAATATAGCACGCATTAGATTTATTTCACCTTACAATGTTATTATTTGCAATGTGTTTTTGTTTGTGCTAGAAGAAAATATTGTGGGTACTAGATTCTTTTTGCCTTACAATGATGTTATTGCTAATATGTCCATGTTTGTGTTAGACATAAATCGAACATGTATTAGGTTTCTTTAGCCATTAATAATGCTATTTACTAACATTTGTGCTAGAAGGAAATATAACATGTGTTAGATTTTCTTTTACCCTGTTGTAATGATATTGTTCATAACATATTGTGTTTGTGCTAGAAGTAAATCTAGCACATGTTAGATTTCTTTCACCTATCAATGTTGACATGAGTTTTTTTTTTTTTCATCCAGAAAGGAAATGTGCAATGCTTAAATTTATGTCCCTTTCCAATGTTTTTATTGGCAATGTACTTGTGTCTATACTAGAAATAAATGTAGCATGTCGTACATTTAATTTTCTTTGCAATATTGTTGTTGGAAACATGTTTGTATTTTTACTAAAAGTAATTCTAGCACACGCTAGATTTATTTCACCCTACAATGTTGTTATGTGTTTGTTTTTATGCTAAAATGAAATTTAACTTACGATAGAGGGTAATATAGAATGTTTTTTTTTCACAATGCAATGTTGTGAAAACATGCTTATGTTTGTACCATATCTCATTCTTATGTCACATATTCCATATGAAGGGCCTTCTGATCATTTGAGGGTTTAACATTTTTTATATTGTAACAATAGTCTATGTAGGCATGGACTAAAACCTCATTGTCTCTAAAAGGAAAGGTCAAATTTCATAAGCATGGAGATGTCTCAGGAAAGAAAGATTATTATTGCAATGTTTTTATTGATAATGTGTTTGCGTTTGTGATAGAAGGAAATTTAGCATGCACTAGATTTACTTTACAATGCAATGTTGTTGTTGGCAACCATTTTTTATGTGATAGAAAGGAGTCTAGTATGTGTTACTTTTTCCATTGCCTTGCAATATTTTTAATGACAAAGTGCTTGTGCTTTTGTTATAAGGAAATCTAGCTTGTGCAATATTTATGTTGGTTTGCAATGTATTTCTTGGAAATATGCATGTGTTCGTGCTCAAAATAATTCTAGCATGTGCTAGATTTCTTTCACCATACAATGTTTTTATTGGGAATATCCATGTGTTTTTGGTAGCAAGAAATCTAGGATGCAAATATCTATTTTTCTTTGCAACATTCTTATTGGCAATATGCTTGTGTTTCTACTAGAAATTCTATCACATTCTCTATTTCTTTCACCTTGCATGTTGTTATGTGTTTGTCTTTGTGCTAGACGAAAATCTAATAATCACCAGAGTTAATGTTCTTTCATTGTGTTTTGATTTTATGGTTTCTAAAGCATGCTAAGAATATACATGACTATAAAAGATAAATTTTGTGGAAATATGATGTTGTAGTCTCTACAACTGTTTTTTTTTATTACAATTTAATGCCTTTTTGGGAAAATGTGGCCTATGCTCGTTTGCTAGAAGGAAGCTCGTAGTGATAGCTTTGCCTATGTCCACGATTAAAAGGAACATAATAAATTATTTTGGGGGTTCAATTGTTTCTAATCCAACACACATTGATTAGGTATTAATTATTGAGTTCCTTTACACATGTTTATTGTTCTTGTTCATTTTTTGTTACACATATATTATGGTGATTAGTTATAGTATTTATTAATTCATACTTTCTTCATAATTGGAAATTGTGTGATTTAATTTCTTTTATTTCTATTTTTTTTTTAATTTTTATTTATTTATTAATTTTTTTTTTTGTTTAACATTGAAACCGTGAACTATGAAGCTAGTGAGAATTCAAAGGAAGAATCCAACGAAAAACGAAGTTCAAGAAACATGACACTAAAATCTTTAAATGATATGACAATTTTAAAATTAGTTTATACTTTGTTTAAATGGTTATAAATTATGCTAATAAATGGTTGTTGATTAGTTTACATTTATCATATTATCAGGTCGATGATGAAATGTTGTGCTCCTTTGACTGCCCAATTACAATTTTTTCTGATAAAAAAATTCTCTTATATCTCGATCAACCTATTTGGGATAAATGGCATATTGGTTTTAACTGTTACCAACTAGGAACATTAAAGTGTTCCCCAAGCCAACTCGATTTTGAGAACTACAAGGGAAATAGTCTACACAATTTGACAACATCCACCCTTCGGCCCTGTCAAGGATTAATCATGGAAGAAATTTCTTTAGTATAACATAAGCTATTTGATGGAACCATTTGGTTTTCTATTCGACTTAATCATTCAACAAATGCTACCAAATTAAAAGATTATTGTTCTAAATTGAAAACCAACAGAACATTATTGGATGTAATGGTTACATATTGTCAAAGTCGTGATGAGAAATTGAATGAGAAGACTCTTACCACATTCAACATTCTTGAGAATTATCAATTAACGATATCATATTTTCGAATTTTTGCAACATGGTGGAGGGGTCTACTTAAAAGAACACATAATACAAAGATAGAGTCCCTTTCTCAGCAAGCATGTGGAGTCCTAGACAAAATGATAAATGGATGAACAAATGTTCAACGGGTTGACAACAATTTTGAATTTGGTTGTCATTTTGGTGGCTTTGATATTTTGTCAACACTTTTGCACTATTTTCTAATGTCAATTGCAAGCAGTTTTACATACTAACTTTATTGTTCGACACATTCGTTTTGAAAAAAGAATCATTCCACAAAGGATATTATATTGAATGTTTTCAATTTCTTATTGAAAAAATGGGTTGAATGACTTTACTATAGTTATCTTACTAAAAACTTGGTTTTGCAATGCTGTACGTAAGTTTTTGGAAATTGCCATAAAGAACTCCAAGTTCAACTATAAAATGTCTAGTGCCATTTATGATATGAATATAAGTCTCAAAATAGGTATAGTTATGATACAGTGTTTACTATACGTTTCTATACTTCAGAATTAAAAATTTTGGAGGCTTCAAAATACTCACACATTTGATGAAAATGAGAGAGATTATGATTTCTAGATGGATTTATTGGAAAAACACCAACAATGTAGTGATGCAGAAGTGGTTATTTCTCTTTATATAGGGATAAATTTAATCAGGACTTGTTGTACATATGGAAGTAGAATTGCATGTGTTATGCAAACAGAGTCACAAAGGACAATCATGTTGAATAATTACAAATATTTTCAACTATCAAAT
>APFE030151281.1:4431-17517 GCA_000404065.3 Pinus taeda | reverse complement strand
CCAATTTCCTAATTTACAACCAAATCGAATCGTAATATCATATTTCCTAATTTTTCTGGCCAGGCCGAATTAATATAAAAATTTTATTTAAAAAAAGAACATACTGAATTCCAATATCCGAATTTGCAACCGAATCGAATCGTATTTTTGAATTTTTCTGGCCAGTACGGCCGAACTTGATAGCTATGCATTAAACATCAAGAACTGACCCTGCACTTACCTTGACCTTGGTATCTCCATACGTTCCTCAACAGGCTTAGACCAATCGGTCTGTGGCTCAGGCGAAAGAATCGTCGGGTAACGTTTCCATGGCGCAGACTCCTTGTTCTACCCTTCACCTATATCTTCATCACACTTTTAAATAAAAGAGTCATTATAATTAATATTAAATATTATAATTTCGTATATATGTAAATTATAATATAACTGCAGTCTAAAGTTGAAATATGTTTAAGTTTATTATATAAAATAAAAAAAAACATTTTTATTAATATTTTTGAGTAGTTAAGAAAATTCAATTAACCATTTAATTTTTAAATCTTTCTCCTACGTAATATTTTAAATATGTTTATTTATATTATTTTTAAATATGTAAATTATATATTATATTCAAAATATTTTTTTTTAATAATATCAAAATAATATATGAAAAAACAGTTATGTATATTATTATTATATTTTTTAATAATTTGTAAATTATAAAAATGGAGTTGTCTATAAACGCAGAAGAATTGTCTGGACAGCTAAAAGTGGCTGGAATCTGGGCAAAAAAATTTCAAAAAAAACTTGTAGATGTAGTGTTTGAATCATGTTTTTTAAGGTGGAAATGGATTCAACACCATCAAAAACATGTAAAACACCTAAAATTATGAATTTTGACAGCTTTCACTTGGATTTACAAAAATCTCTCTCCAATATTTTCAAAATATGGCCGAAATTTCCATAACTTTCAGGGCAAAAAAGCATAATTTTTTGGCTGCCACTATAAAAATTGCTCACATTATGTAAACCATCTTCATAGTTTTATTTTATTTTATTTTTCATTTTTAATTCGTGAATTATAAGAATTATTCATTACAATTTAATTAGGCGGATAGGCCTTCCTATGAATGAACATAGTCGTCTACACTTTCATTCTCAGACTGACATCTGTTATATGGTTTTCTGTTTGACATCTTGCAGTCGATTCATTATCCGCCTTCCTATGAATGAACATAGTCGTCTACACTTTCATTCTCAGACTGACATCTGTTATATGGTATTCTGTTTGACATCTGGCAGTCGATTCATTATCCCTCGCCACGTATCGCATCTGGCAAGCATGCACTGCACTTTGACTGCTTTTTCCCAATATAGGTTGAGTTGCCCCTGACAAACATGCATTGCACTTTGACTGCTTTTTCCTAATATCAATTGAGTTGCCTTCTTTTCACCTCGTTCTGTTGTACATTGAAACACTTCTAGGATGCCAAATCTCTACGACAGTTTCCTTGCAGATCTCGTATTTAAATTTGTTTTCAATAGATAAGGTTATTTTTTTCTTATCTTGCGGTGGCTGGGTTCTGGTCTGCCAGATTTTGGTGTTAGGGTTTCACGGCTGGCTTTGGAATCATGCTGCCGAAATCAAACATGGGTTTTCTGGTCAGCTCAGCTATATAACTTTTATGAATGTGGCCATTCGGCCTGCCTCTTCTCTGGTTATTACGATTTTCTTAGTCAATCACGGTTCGAATGTTTACAATACTAACCGCATTTTAATAAATATGTCTTCTTGTCTGCATTCTGACAATGTACTGTTTGGAGTATACAATTTTATGCGCAAATTTTAGTTTCTCTATAACTTTGAATTCTGGGTATGAAGACAACTCTGGATTTTCAAACAGTTTGGCTTTTATTTATTTAAATGGTGAATATCCTCCATGTTTTGTAATAGTCGTGTTTTATTTCTTACTTTCTTTCTTTCTTTCTTTTTATTTATTTATTTTTTTTTTCAGGAAGAAAAAGCATAATATATTCATAAAAGAAAATTACATAATGCAAATGCAAGAAGCATATGCAGAAACATGGGCCGAGCCACATGCAAATCTACTATAACAGATCCCAAATAAAGCCCTGAAAGACCAATATTGCCCTCCAGAACAAGGCAACCCATCCATAATGTGCAGAACTTTCCTACCATTTTCATATTGCATGTAACAGTGATTAGGAACAGTTTGGCTTCGTCGATTCCCCTACATGGTTCAGTTTTTTTTGTAATTTAGTTCCAAAAACTAAAGTGGTATATCCAGTGCATTGCTGTAAATAAATCCTTATTGTAAAATGATCAATCCACACAAATAGTTTAATTAATTTTGTAATATATACAAGTAAATCAATGCTGAACTTTTTATTGGAAATCGTTGTCTGAGGATGTCGCAGATTCCCCTGTAAAAATTTAAATGGAATTTCAACTCTTAAAAGGTTGGTTTAAGATTCAAAAACAGCTTTTGACCATCTCTTAAACGTGATGGGTTTAAATTCTTTTTCATTTGTTCCTCGGTAAATCAATTTTCATTTTCCACTTGTTCAGAGTTTAAATTTTCATGTTTTTTAATAAAGTAAGAAAAATAAGAAAGAATATTGGAATTAGTTAGATAGAATTAGAGGTTTGAGCTCTCTTTGTTCTCACCAAAAGAAAGCGTGGTAAAGTTCAGAACCGGCAACATGGGATGAGATAATTCGTTAAACGCCCAAATACCGCTTCAAGAGGTTCGTACCAATGACAGAGTGATTGAGAATTCAGAAATTAAGTCCTTCAATTGTGTTCTTCGCACATTTCATTCGTCAATTCTTATTACTGGGACCAGAAAGTGTTTGAGGATGGGGTCATTTAAAAGAGATCTGCACGTGAAATCCCTTCTTTCAATGCTGGAGAAGGTGTCATCTGAGTTCCAGAGATAGGACAGTCATCGTCTCACTCTCGCATACTTTGTTGTTTCGGCCCTAGACATCCTCAATGCTCTCAATCAGGTGCTATCCATTATTCCTTTTACTCCAGAATTGGCTATATTCTTGTTATACCTACCTCGTAAATTTTGTTATTTGCATTCAATTGTGGGCAGCATTGACCTTATTCACTCATTTCCCCGGTTGAGTGTATGTTAGAAACATGTTTTTGGTAGTTTTGTTGTAATATAATCAGCATTGACCTTACTCATTTCCCACTTGGGAGGATCTTTGAAACTTAATTCTGGTGTTTGCATGGCATCACAACCTGCACTGACCTTAATCACTCATTTCCCCATTGGGTGGATGTTGAAACTTCGAGATGTTAGAGCATAACAATGCGCAGCGGAAATTAAAAGACAAAATACAGTATAAAAACATACACAAATGACACAATGATTTAACGTGGTTCACCCAACCAATCTGGGCTACGTCCACCAAATAGAAGCATCGGCAATTTTATTATTAATCAGTAGATTACAAATAATTATTTCCTCACACTCTCTAACTCATCCCAATATCTATACGGGCATATATTTTATAGCTAAGAGAATCTAACTGATTCATAAATCCTCTCACAACAAATATAGGATGCATTAACTCTTTCCCAACAAAATAGAGCTAATATAGCAACAAATCCTATTGTTGTCACCTACTTGAGATTTTTGCCTAATTTATTAAAACCGAAAATCTCAACAATCTCCACCTTGACAACAATTACCCGATACCCTGTTTCTTTATTATTTTTATCTTTTCTGCAAGCCAAGAGAAGCCAAACACCAACGTAGCTTCTCTAATAAAACTGGTTTCGTGAACATGTCTGCACAGTTCTCCTTTGTATGCACTTTTTCAAGAGAGACTCCCCTTTCAGTGATAACATGTCTTACAAAATGGTACTTGATCGGTATATGCTTTGATTTACTATGATAGGTCGGATTCTTAGCCAAATGTATTGCACTTTGAATATCAAAAAATAACTTAATGTTGTCCTGCAACCTACCAAATTCACCAAACAAACCTTTCAACCAAATCGCTTCTTTACAAGCATGAGAAACAACAATGTATTCTGCTTTAGTAGTGGATAAAGCAACAATGTTCTGTAGCTTTGACATCCAACTAATAGCTCCACCTGCAAGAGTAAAGACATACCCTGATGTTGACCTTCTCTTATCCAAATCACCTGCAAAATTGGAATCAACATATCCGCAAACAAATTCACTACTTTTATTATAAGTGATACAATAATCACTTGTGCCCCTCAAATACCGAAGCACCCATTTCACTGTTGACCAATGTTCTTTACCTGGATTTTCCATATACCTGCTGAAAACCCCAACTGCATGTGAAATATTTGGTCGAGTACAAACCATCGCATACATCAAACACCCTACTACATTGGCATATGGAATTCGAGACATATATTACTTTTCTTCATCTGTATTAGGACATAAACTAGAAGAAAGCTTAAAATGGGAAGCTAAAGGGACTGACACACGCTTCACATTGTTCATACCAAACCTCAAGAGTATCTTCTCAATATACTTCTATTGTGATAGCCACAGCTTACCATTGCTCCTGTCTCTGAAAATCTCCATGCCCAAAATCTGTCTTACTGCTCCTAGATCTTTCATATCAAATGTCCTTGCCATCTGAGCCTTTAGCCTATTGATCTCCTCTATGCTTTTGCTTGCTAAAAGCATATTGTCAACATACAACACTAAGATAATGAATATGACATTACTTAATTTCTTAAAATAAACACAATGATCATATTCACTTCTTACATATTTCTGACTCAACATGAAAGAATCAAACTTCTTGTACCACTGCCGAGGTGACTGCTTCAAGCCATACAATGACTTCTTGAGCCTGCAGACAAATTTCTTATTGCGATACTAAACAAACCCTTCCGATTGTTCCATATAAATTTCCTCATCTAAGTCTCCATGTAGAAATGCAGTCTTAACATCTAATTGATGCAACTCTAAATCAAGCAAAGCGACTAATGCTAACACAATTCTAATTGAAACTATTTTAACAACTGGTGAAAAAATCTAATGAAAGTCAATGCCTTCTTTCTAAGAAAACCCTTTTGCAACCAGCCTCACTTTGTACCTGTCTTCCGTATCATTCACACCCCATTTCAGCTTGAAAACCCATTTACAGCCCACAATTTTCCTGTCTTTCAGAAGTTCAACAAGATCCCATGTGCCATTCTTACCTAAGGCCATCATTTCGTCCTTCATAGCGGCTTTCCACTTGTCACTTTTCGAACTTTCTACAGCTTCCTGATAGCATAGAGGTTCATCGTCATTAGCAGTAAATGCAACTGAAGTAACATAATCATCATACCTTTTCGGAGGGCATTTGATTCTTGTAGACCTCCTTAAGGATGTTTCTGGTGCTTCCTCGATTGGCTGACTACCATTTGTAGGAACTTCTTGATGACCAGTATCTGAGACCTGTTCATGATATATACCTGAACCTTGTTCATGATCTGATTTTGAAACCTGTTCATGACTAGTATCTGAACTATGGTCATCATGACTATCATTAGAAGTGTTGTCAAACTGAATGTGCTGAAAATCAGATACATCATCCTATTTCAATTTATTATCTACATCTAACTGTACAAGAGAGGATTCATTAAACTTTGCATCTCTGTTGATGATGATTTTTCGGGTAGTAGGATCCCACAATCTATATCCCTTTGTTCCATCACCATACCCAACAAAGATATACCTTTTAGACTTTGGATCTAATTTAGTTCGCTGATGTTTAGGCACTAGAGCATATGCATCACAGCCAAACACTCTGAGTTTAGAATAGTCACAAGAGTGACCTTTCCATACCTCTTGAGGAATCTTGCAAGCTATTGCCGTTGATGGTGATCGATTTATCACATAACAAGCCGTAGCCACCGCTTCTGTCCACAACTCCTTTAGCAAACCGGCGTTACTCAGCATACTCCTTGCTTTCTCTAAAAGAGTTTTATTCATGCGTTCAACAACTCCATTTTGCTGAGGAGTATAAACCGTGTTCTTATGTCTCTCGATCCCTGCATCCTTGCAATAACTTTCAAACTCCTTGGAAGTAAACTCACCACCATTGTCAGTTCTTAAACATTTTATAGTTCTACCAGTGTTGTTTTCTACCAATGCTCTAAACTGCTTAAAAACTGTAAAAACATCAGGGTTCCTTTTCAACATGTAGACCCACACTTTCCTAGAAAAATAATCAATGAACGATACAAAATATGACGAGCCACCATATGAGGTTGTAGGGGCTGGACCCAGACATCTTAATGGATATAATCAAGTATTCCTTTACTAGTATGTTTGCCTGTTTTAAACTTTTTCTTACTTTGTTTTCCAAACAGACAATGCTTACAGAGATCTAACTTTCCAGACTTTAGATTAGGAAGTAATTTATGATCAACCAAAATTTTTAATCCTCTTTCGCTCATATGGCCCAACCTTTGATGCCATAAGCAAATGGAACTACTGTCATGTTCAGACACCGTAGACACATGATCTGACCCTGTTCTTCCTTCTAACTGGAATAGATTTCCTACCTTCTTAGCTTTCATAACTAGTAAAATACCTTTGTAAATTTTCATTACTCCACCTTGAATTACAGTTTTATATCCATTTGTATCAAGTGCTCCTAGTGAAATTAGATTTTTCCTTAAATCTGGTACATGTCTCACATCAGTTAACGTTTTGGTTGTCCCATCAAACATTTGTAGCTGTATACTCCCTATTCCCACAATATTACATGTGACATCATTACCCATGTACACGACTCCATCATTAATTGATCTATACGTCTTAAACCATTCTTTATGAATACACATGTGGTTTGATGCACCGGAATCTAACAACCAATGTTGATGATGATTTGACAAATTAACTGATAGCACGTCATCACTCATACCTGAACCAGATGCCGAACCTGTATCTGTCGTATTTGCTTCCTTTTTCTCTGTCGAAGAATCTTCTTTATAAGTTTGTTGTTGTCGCTTCCAGCAGTCCTTCTTCAAATGCCCTGATTTGCCACAAAACCAACACTTTACCTTACTCTTCTTCGCTTTTGACTTTGAACGCGAGTCACTCTGCCTACTGGAGCATCTTTCTTTAGAATGACCTCTGACCATCATTGCTTATGATGTAGAGGTTTCTAAATGCGACCTTCTCCTTGTTTCTTCAGATAATAAAGATGCAACTACATCATCAAAATCAATGGTTTCTAATGAATTAAGACTTATAGAAGTAACAAAATGATCCCACGACTCGGGCAATGAGCACAATAAAGTAATAGCTTTATCTTCGGATTGAAATTTTACTTCTATACATCCTAATTGCACCAGAAGAGTATTAAAAGCATTCAAATGATCAGTAATCGATGTACCTTCCTTCATTCGCAAACTGTACAACTATCGCTTCAAGAGAATCCTATTGGTTAAGGATTTTGTCATGTACAGCTTCTCAAGCTTCGTCCACAAACCAGCAGCCGTTTTCTACGACACGATATTAAACAAAACATCATCCGCCAAACACAGCCGAATAGCACTCACTGCTCTTCCATCCATCTCGTCCCACTCATCATCTGTTATGTTGTAAGGGTGTTTGGATTTGCCCATCAACGCCTTTGCCACACCTTATTGCACAAGCAGATCGTACATCTTCATCTTCAAGATCTTGAAGTTGTTTTTTCCATTAAACTTCTCGATCTCAAAATGAGCACTCTGGGTTTTTTCCATATTGTATCAACCAAAAAACAATCTCCAATTCCAACTTGTTAATCAATCAAATTAATATCTAATAACAAATGCCTTCGCCTTCTACTGTACTGCCTTTCCTTATCAAAAAATCGTTTTGATGTACAAACTGCAAAATTATAAATAAAAAACCAAATAAAAATTGCACTTTTACCAACATAGTCCTCGATTGGCATGTTGGCGCTATCTTAACAGCAGACAGTCCGCGCCGGAAGCAAAATCGCGTAGAGTACCAAAATTGGCACGAATTTTCCCCTCGGATCCGCGCCGATCGGGATATTGGCGCCCTGACGCGACTAATAAAGTCGGATCCGCGCTGATTGGCGCTTTTATTGCCCGATTATCCGCGCCAATCCATTCACTAGATATTATTGGCGCGACTGTTTCATCAGAAACCGTGCCAATCGCCAAAACTCGGAAAAAAACTCCACCTACAGCGATCCTGTCTCACGCACGCATGTACTGTTTGGAGTATACAATTTTAAGCGCAAATTTTAGTTTCTCTATAACTTTGAATTCTGGGTATGAAGACAACTCTGGCTTTTCAAACAGTTTGGCTTCTATTTATTTAAATGGTGAATATCCTCCATGTTTTGTAATAGTCGTGTTTTATTTCTTACTTTCTTTCTTTCTTTCTTTTTATTTATTTATTTATTTATTTATTTTTTTCAGGAAGAAAAAGCATAATATATTCATAAAAGAAAATTAAATAATGCAAATGCAAGAAGCATATGCAGAAACATGGGCCGAGCCACATGAAAATCTACTATAACAGATCCCAAATAAAGCCCTGAAAGGCCAATATTGCCCTCCAGAACAAGGCAACCCATCCATAATGTGCAGAACTTTCCTACCATTTTCATATTGCATGTAACAGTGATTAGGAATAGTTTGGCTTCGTCGATTCCCCTACATGGTTCAGTTTTTTTTGTAATTTAGTTCCAAAAACAAAAGTGGTATATCCAGTGCATTGCTGTAAATAAATCCTTATTGTAAAATGATCAATCCACACAAATAGTTTAATTAATTTTGTAATATATACAAGTAAATCAATGATGAACTTTTTATTGGAAATCGTTGTCTGAGGATGTCGCAGATTCCCCTGTAAAAATTTAAATGGAATTTCAACTCTTAAAAGGTTGGTTTAAGATTCAAAAACAGCTTTTGACCATCTCTTAAACGTGATGGGTTTAAATTCTTTTTCATTTGTTCCTCGGTAAATCAATTTTCATTTTCCACTTGTTCAGAGTTTAAATTTTCATGTTTTTTAATAAAGTAAGAAAAATAAGAAAGAATATTGAAATTAGTTAGATAGAATTAGAGGTTTGAGCTCTGTTTGTTCTCACCAAAAGCAAGCGTGGTAAAGTTCAGAACCAGCAACATGGCATGAGATAATTCGTTAAATGCCCAAATACTGCTTCAAGAGGTTCGTACCAATGACAGAGTCATTGAGAATTCAGAAATTAAGTCCTTCAATTGTGTTCTTCGCACATTTCATTCGTCAATTCTTATTACTGGGACCAGAAAGTGTTTGAGGATGGGGTCATTTAAAAGAGATCTGCACGTGAAATCCCTTCTTTCAATGCTGGAGAAGGTGTCATCTGAGTTCCAGAGATAGGACAATCATCGTCTCACTCTCGCATACTTTGTTGTTTCGGCCCTAGACATCCTCAATGCTCTCAATCAGGTGCTATCCATTATTCCTTTCATTCCAGAATTGGCTATATTCTTGTTATACCTACCTCGTAAATTTTGTTATTTGCATTCAATTGTGGGCAGCATTGACCTTATTCACTCATTTCCCCAGTTGAGTGTATGTTAGAAACATGTTTTTGGTAGTTTTGTTGTAATATAATCAGCATTGACCTTACTCATTTCCCACTTGGGAGGATCTTTGAAACTTAATTCTGGTGTTTGCATGGCATCACAACCTGCACTGACCTTAATCACTCATTTCCCCGTTGGGTGGATGTTGAAACTTTGAGATGTTAGAGCATAACAATGCACAGTGGAAATTAAAAGAAAAAATACAGTATAAAAACATACACAAATGACACAATGATTTAATGTGATTCACCCAACCAATCTGGGCTATGTCCATCAAACAGAGGCATCGACAATCTTATTATTAATCAGGAGATTACAAATAATTATTTCCTCACACGCTCTAACTCATCCCAATATCTGTACGGGCATATATTTTATAGCTAAGAGAATCTAACTGACTCATAAATCCTCTCACAACAAATATAGGATGCATTAACTCTTTCCCAACAAAATAGAGCTAATATAGCAACAAATCCTATTGTTGTCACCTACTTGAGATTTTTGCCTAATTTATTAAAACCGAAAATCTCAACACGAGATGATTTCTGTTTCGTTCTATTCTGTGCCGTTGTCCTTATTTGTATCATGCTAGCTCCTACAACATGAAGAACTCGAGGGATCTTAATAGCTTTGAGTTCTACTGTGCTACTGCATGTACATGTGTTTTTTCATGCAAGGTTATATCTATCTAGCACATAAAAGCCATATAAGAATAATGCTTACTATATACCTAAATACTTCTTCATTTAGGATGACGGTGAAAACTGTTGTGACATTGTAGGTAAACCCTAGCAAACTTGCACTTTTCGCCCAATGAAGTCAGACTGCTCCCCCCACCTTAGCAGATGAGAAAATCCCTATCTTGAGCTATTGAATCACACAACATAATTCACTGGTAAGCTATCATACCTTACTTGAGCATAACAATGGTTTGGGATATGCTTTACTGAGACAGAAGCACTATGGATTACATAAGCTGTTTGGATTACAGAGTGGGTAGAGTGGGTATTGTTACTGCTCCAGTGATTAGGCGAGACCCTGTTCCTTCGGGACCTGCGACTCACCATGTGGAGCATATTGTATTTATAAATTTTGAACAAAGACCGTTTTGGATGGTAACATATATAGCACTAAAATTGACTTCTCACATAGGCTAACAGATATTCATGAGAAGCACTGTCCCTTTGGGGACTATGCCATGTACTTATCCTCCTAAAAATAATGAGAATATAAAATCTTATACAATCTATAGAGAGAAACAGAATACGCTGACACCTATGTTTTATGTAGTCCTAGCCTCCTAGGATGTTGGTACAAATGTTCCAATATATCCAAATCCCATCACGAAGAACGTTGCAACTTGCATATAAAGGTAGATATAAAAGTGATTTTATCCTAAGATGCACAAAAGAAAGGAGAGCATGTAAAGAAAGGAGAAATGGAGACAATCTCCATAAAATTGGAGTTGACAATGGAAACATAAACATTGCTAACAACTCGACAGGGATGGTGGAGAGTGAAACAAAACATTGGTGCAGTAGAGGCATTAATGGGTTTTCTAAGAGATATTATTGTTCAGGATTTGATGGCCACCCTTATTGGCAACAATGTCTTTGTCAGGATTTCTTTCCCTTCCTTACTTCCCATTTAATTTTGTGATTCGTGAACACTGGTTCGGTATATCTGCAAGTCTCCTTTTGCTTTATTTTCTAGCTTTTTCTTCTTCTACAATTTCTATAACATACAAGCATTACTTGTTATTAACGATAACATAAAGGCATATGAAATATTTTTCCAATTGACCAGAGATCAATTTCAGACAAGTAGATAATATATATTAGGGAAATGATTAAATATTGATGCATAGAATGTCAATGCAAGTCAGTGATAATTGGAAGAATGATTTCATAAAAGTGAGCTATTATTAGAAAATTAAGAGGTGAAAGCAGAGCAAATTATACTGGTTCAAATCAAGAGGAATCTTTGAAAAACTGTTAATAAATATTTTTCCCTGTACAATGCGGTTTGTGAGCAGGTTTTAGTATCAACTTAAAATTAACCAAATTTGTTGCATTTCCTTCTAAATTGTTTTCTAATTCTGGTAGCTTGTATGTCACAGGGGATTGAAATTTTTTTGACTGCACATCCAACACAAATAAATAGACGAACATTGCAATACAAGCACCTGCAAATTGTGGTAAGTTCTTGTGACTTGGATTTTAACATCCAACTTTTCCTTTAAAATCCATTTTGAGGTCGATGAAATTTTCCATGATGATATTTACAAGCACATTTATGAGGACTAAGAGATGTTCTCCTGGATTATATTTTTAAAAGTTTTTGACAGTACAATGTCATTTGATACTGATAAGTATCAAAATTGCTTCTTTGATTTTCATACTCAAAATGTTCGTCACTGAGGATAGTACTTTTCTCATGTTCTTGAGTACTGCATTCGTTTTTTCTCCTTCTACAATTTCTGTAACATACAAGCATTACTTGTTATTAACGGTAACATAAAGGCATATGAAATATTTTTCCAAATTACTAGAGATCAATTTCAGTCATGTTGATATTTCCAACGTTTGATTTATTATTAAATTTTTATTTTTTTTTTGTAGGCTGGGGCGGGACTCTCTGATTTACATGTCCATTAAGTACCCCTCAACGGGGGAAGGGTAGCCCAAGATTTGAACCCAAGACTTCCGGTTCGGTGAGACTTCATTTCCACGGCCATTGCCGCTTGAGCTACCCCATGTGGACATTATTAAAAAATAATTTTAATTTGGGTGATTTATTTTTTTATTTTATTTTTTTAAATTTGGGTGAAAAAATGTGTTCCTATTATGTTAAAATTTCCACCGCTTAATCATAAATAGTAATTTTTAATTTAAGTGGTTTCAGATTTATTTAAATCAATTAGAATTTTTTACTTATTTTTCTGTAACATACAAATATAATTTTTTTATTGGGTTATACATATATATTCCCAAGTAATTTTGATTAGTTGGGATTTAATTTGGGAAATTTATTGATTTGATTGATTGGATTTTATTATATAAATAATTGAGAGAAACGAA
This sequence comes from Pinus taeda, assembly GCA_000404065.3. NCBI lineage: Eukaryota > Viridiplantae > Streptophyta > Pinopsida > Pinales > Pinaceae > Pinus > Pinus taeda. The sequence continues at coordinate 4,845 of APFE030151281.1, read as the reverse complement.
GAATAACAATTTGCATAATTTTGATTAAGGATTTATTTTATTTTGGGCAATTTATTGATTAAGTTTAGTTTGAATTATTGAATTATTATAACATTTATTATTTTAAACCAAAATACAATTCTTTCAATCTAACATTTCTATCGGCCTCTCTTTGCACCTTTTGGGGCAATTGCTAGTCTAATAATCTAATGACACTCAAATTTCCATATCCTCTTATGAAATTTTTATATTAATTATCCTAATTACATTGTTTTTAACATTTGTTTAATTTATATATTAGATTAAATTTAGGTTAAATATAATTTTAAAATTGAATGAAAAAGACATCTACTTAATTATTAATGATGATGATGATGATGATGATGGTTAACGTCCACTGAGACCAAATAATGATCTATCGGACCTAAAAAGACA
>APFE030151273.1:0-31074 GCA_000404065.3 Pinus taeda | reverse complement strand
GCCTCAATGCAAGTGTTTTCAAGTTATGTCACTGGTCACAGGTCCGTAAATGTGTCCTCCAATGTGTGACAGTGGGGGTGCAACAAGGACGGTGACCAACGGTGACAAATTACTGCGTAACACTTCCATATAGGAGAGGAGGGCTTTTGTTTGGCGGAAAACAAGTTTGATTTATTATGAATAAAGGAGACTATTTTAGTTCAAAAAGGAGCCTTTTCTTTGTTTCGGATTTAAGATCCTTTGCTTTCATGTGTTTTGATACATGATGTACATTGATGGCATAAATGCAAATGTGTTTTGTTTTTTTGCAATTTGATAACCATATAGCTTATAATTAGCCTTGTTTGTTTGAATGTAATTCTTCATCATAGTTAGTTCATAAGCAATCCTTGATTCGAAACTTTGTTGGACATCAGTTGCAAACTTTTCTTCCATAAAGTGGAATGTGTATTCTTATATGAATGATTGGATTGCAATTAAGAATTAATGCAACCTTGTTCTTATGTGAACCAGTAATTCATTCATTTAGAATTGGAATTCATATATGATGTTTAACCTCTCTTTTTCATGCTCCTATAGGATAGATTAGGATAGTTAGGACATAAACTAGAGTAGTTAGGAGAAGTGTAGATAGGATTCAATACATAGCAGTTAGCTGTTTTATTTTGTTGATGTAATTGAAACCTTCTTCCCAGAAGCAATATTTCAACCCATTTAACAATTTACGGGGTCCCTTAAAACCCATTGGAACTAGCCATTCCAAAGGAAAGCAGGTCTAATTGGGGCTTGCAATCAAGTTGGTTCCCCTTTTTGGCATAGAAAAAATTCTCCATGTCAACAAATTGGAGCTAGAAGGAGGGTTGAACTACCGTCCACAGCTTTTTATGATTTCATTATAAATGTTGCACATGGACTTGAAAATATTAATGCATGGATCATGAAGATCGAAAAGACCCTTCCTCTCATTCGGAAAAGCCTCATTTCGAAGAAGAGACACTGTGGGGGTATCCTGCACTCAGGAACGACCAGTTAGAATAATTACTCGGGCTTACACTCATTCCCTCTCTCAGCACCCCATCTTTCACTCTTTACCTCCAAAAACTAAAGGAAAGCCAAGGATCTATTCCATAAATGAAGAGACATCTGCAGCCCCATCTCTTGAAGATATTGTGCTTGAATCCTTGCAAAGTATTGACACTCCCTGGGAAGAAATTCCTAAAGATCCACTCTTTGAAGGTAATCCCTAGCCCGATTTGGGAAATCTTAATAAAGAAAGCCTCGAAGAAACCTTCAACTAGAACATCCTTATCCACAATATGGCTTATGTTCCTCTTCCAGGTGGGAATCAGCTCTAACCAGGTGGGAACCAATTCCCACCTCCTCCGAGAGCACTTCCTCTCTAGCTCACTCGAGATGCCATAGTGATACATGGGCAGCAACATCCCTTACCCAAGAATGTAGAAAGAATACTGCCTAAATTAGACCCTGGGAAGGGAGACATCGTTGATAACCACATTCACTCCTTCTTCCTGGTCGTGCACATGCTGGGGGTAGGTGATGAAGATATAGTATGTCACATATTCCCTTTTACCCTGATTGGTGCATCTTCCACATGGTACTTTAGCTTGAGAATTGAATCGATCACCTCATGGGCTGCCTTTCAATAGGCCTTCTTAGAAAAGTTCGGCCATGACAAAACACCTGCGGCCTTAGTTTTAGAGCTATCCCATTTGAAAATGGACACCAAAGAAAAAGTCAAGGATTTTAACATCTGGTTCAATACTTTGTTCAACAGAATCCCGGCCACCGCTAGACCTACTAATGAGGTGCTCATGGAATTTTACATCTTTTCTCTCCTTGTCCCCACTGCGATGTGGGTCAAAAGAAGTAATGCACAAAACTTACAAGGTGTTATCGAAGAAGAAATAAAAGTTTAGAATGAAATGATCAACCTCACAACATGTCATCATACAACTAAAGGAAAGAAAGCCTCTCACTCATCCAAGAAAAGTAGTGGGAATGATAACAAAGTGGTTGAGGGAAAAGAAAGGGACACCATAAATGTGGAAGGTTTGCATCAGATCATTAAGAAACTAATAGACATAGTCATCAATATGAAAAGGAATGTTGGAGAGAATAGAGGAGAGTATAACAACAGGAAACCCTTCAAACCTTTCTATCACAAGAAGACAAAAGGTGGTCGTGGTCAACTTGCGTTACCTGCTCCCCCCAATGAAAGGAATCTAAATATGGAAGACCTTACTCTCATTGGATCGCTCCTTAACAAAGAAGAACCTATAGTGGTGCTAGATCCAAAACAATAAAATGAGGAAGAATACCAAGTAGAAGAACCCATGGATGAAGAATCTCAAATCAATGTATTGTGGGATTTCTATACAAATGAAAATGACGGTGACGAAAGAGAGTGCATGGTAGAAATCCACACTAATGAAATCCACACACAAAGCAAAGGGCCACTTCTAGGTGCGATGAAACTATAGACCAGACCAAGAAAGATATTCACCCTATGAAAGCATCCACCCCCAAAGTTTCTATTGAGAAGGGCAGACCCAATGGTGAGTCCAAGAATACCCCAGTTGCAAACTATCCAGAGAAAAAGAACACAACTCTCACTACAACGAAGGCGACTCCAAATGGTAAACTCCCACCTAAGAATAAAAAAATTGGTATGTTTACTCTACACTATCCTATTTATAACATTGATTACAATATTGTGGATGATCTTAAGAAATCTAGGGCTAATATCACATACTTTGATTTGCTAAAATTAACGCATCAAAGAGATCTTCTCCTGAAAGCTGTGAATGAGTGGAACTACAAAATCCTCACCTTCCCAAGCAGCCAAACCAAGACGTCAGTGTCCAGACCTATCAACACGTCTGTTATCATAAGATCATTACTGATGGCTACTACTCAGTAAGACCTTATGTAACTGTTTCAGACCAGACTTTTAGCTAGGGATTAGCCTCCCTAACCTGAGAGGGCTCTCTCAAAACAACTATTGATTTATCCTTAAGCACAAAGAGGGCTAACTCTTGAAATGAGAATTTATTAAACTTGTTGGTTGGACAGACAGCATAACATTTCTTCCATTGGGCTCATGGAGTCAAACATCTTTTAGTAAACTATTAACTGTTCATTCATAGAAGCCAAGGCATGTAATGTTTAAACATTCAAAACATTCATCAAATAACCATCAACTCGTAAGTACACACAGGAAGTCTGAGCACTAGGTGAATTCAGAGTGATTGTGCACTTAAAGAGCTGTAAAACATGAAGGACAAGAACCTCAACTTATAAGTATACACAGGAAGTCTGAGCACTAGGTGAATTCAGAGTGATTGCATACTTATAAAGCTGTAAAACTTACATTTGGTAAGACAAAACCATAAACATCTTGAGTATTTTAACAAAGTATGAATCTTGGGAAGAATAAAACAGTCTTTCTATTACTGTAAAAAGCTTTATACACAGGCCAATATAACTCTGTTTTTGCATAAGTATCCAACCCCATTTACATCAGAGTTTCTCCTATATATAGGAGAACAAAACTTAAGCTATTTGAGACTCCTCCTCCAGCATGAGGGGAGCTCGATGTTTATCATTAACTAACCTTATCTATTCTTAAACAAACTTATTAAATACATCATGTATTATGCAGTAAATACATAGAGTCCTAATTCAATTTAAACTCTAATTCTAACTCCTCGTGAGTATGATGCTTTTCTTGAGCTTTGACACCTGTATCCTTTCTGTAGTGGCCGAGATGCATTTGAGAAGCGTTCTCTGAATGAGCTGCCTTGGATTCCAACTGTGCTGATGACTCATCATTTGGTGAAGATATATACTCTGTTTTTACGGTCCTTGCCTTCTATCCATATTAATTTTCAAAAGAACATGCTTGAAGCTATTTAATATCTTTGATGACCATGCATAACACCATATGTCTAATGATCTGGAGGTGTTGTGAACTGGACATGTGTTTCTCTTTGAAATTCCCGCTCATAATATCAAAATAGCTGCTCTGCGTTTAAAATCAATACCTACAGCAGTTTCGTAGCGCGCTACGAAACTGCTGTGTAAATTAAAAAAAACACAGTCTTCTACTTTCTGAAATTCCTGAACTGTACTTGAAATATTTGGCAGAGGGACACTTCAATAGTAAGCTGATTACAAGTTTGACTATCTTGTTCGATAGCTTTTTCATGTTCAGTTTGTGGTTTATCCTCTATAGCCAAGACTCTACTCTGTTCGTATACCTTATCTTCAATTTCATTGCTTGAAAAAGAAACACCAAATATGTCTCGTCTTTTAATATCTGAATCAGAAATGACACAACTATCATTGCCAAAAACCTCGAACACACATTCCAAAGTCCAGTCACAACTTTCTCTTCTCAAGTCAATATAGCAGTGACTTAAAAATCATCCAGCTGAAAGAATCTTCGGAGAAGTAAAACAAGGGCAGCAGCCATTTAAATCAAACACCAGATACTGTAGTTCAGAGAATATGCTTCACCGACAAAATCTCCTTTTACGAAATTGAAGTTCCTTCATTTTTTCCATGGATTCAATAAGCTCTTCCTGTTTAGCAAGTGCTTCCTTCAATGCCTTCTTTGTTGCTTCCAGCTCAGTTTCTAAAGCATGAATCCGGCTTGTAGCAGCATTCAATAATTCCTCCTTTTCTTCTGGCATTTGAGGAGGCTTTGCACTAACCTCATTGACCTTATCTTCCAACTCCTGAAGACGCTTTAGAATAGATGGAAGAACATCTTTAGCAGTGAACTCGCATGTAGTAGGATGCTGAGATTCCTCCTTAGGCTCAGTCTCATAATTATATACTATGGTCTTGGACTTCAGCTCTGTATTCATATTTCCACTTGACACTTTCTTTTTGATGCCACCTGTAGCCAAATTGAATACAGCAAGTATGCTCATAATGAAGGCCATAAAAAATGCCGTAATCAGCACAACGATCCCCTGGGGTGTTTTAAGATCATCTACGGGTAGGAAGACATCTTTCGATACCGGCAAATTTTCTCCATAACACTTTCGTTTCTAACTAATATCCACAGCCTTGTCAACCATAGGAACAGATTCATACTCCGAAAATCCATCAGAGGAATTTGCTTGCCAAGCAACCTTGCCTTCCTCATGAATAGGAGTTAACCAAGAAAGTACAGGGCCCCTATGTGCTTTAGGAGAGACAACATCATCTACATCTGACCCTGACTCTGCAGTATATGTATCCCCACCCTTTGCCTTCGTATAATGTGATTTACCATGCGAAATTGTCTTCCCATCAACAGTTACGGGATATTCTTTTGGGGCAGATTGCAATAGCTGTAGCTTCTTTTTGCCTTTTTTCTTAGGGTCGGTTTAATTTAATTTCCACTGTTTTGCCATCAAGGACGTGCTTGTCATCTATAACCTTATCCACGATAGACGTGGCAGCATCTGTCACAAACCCAAATCCCCGAGGCTGGCCCGAGAGACGGTCTCTCATGATAACGGAGTCGGTTAATTCCCCCTACTTTTGCCAAGTGCAGCTGTTCCACGCGAATGATAAATCATCATTTTCATAATGTCAAACACTGGAAATAACATTTGAACGGGCCATGAATTAAGCATCTTGTTTATAATATTCATATCAGTGTCGGCAAAAACACTAATGTGATAATGAGAAGTGTCCTTTAATATTGCCACAATGGCATTAAGTCGCATTGATTCTGCATCATTTAGTGAAAGCGGTCGCTGTCCCCAGCCTTTGCAACACTTAGCTCGTTACCATCCTGTTCAATAGCTTTCACTGTTGCTTCTTCCTGGGATTCTTCAAAAGAAGCTTTTCTAATTGTTCTACACATGCCACATGTAGAAACATGCTCTGGATTATCATAGGTGCAACTTAGACAATGTCGAATCTTGGTATTTCCATCTGATCGGTCTGCTTTAGGTATGTCTCTGGTTTCTGGAGCAGTTTCAAAACAGAGTCCTTTGCCATCTCCAAGCTAGTTAGACAAACCACTCTGCCAGGTAAAGATCCTATTGCAGATGTACCATATCCTCGAAAAAGACCAGGAATTCCATCATTCCTCAATATATTTCTGAAAACAAGAAGACCGTTTGTTTGAGCAAACACAGCTCCAGAAACCAAAATTCTTGTCTTTACAACAGCTATAGGATGCAGTAAGGCAGACTCAACAGAAAAAAGAATTGTTCCAATAACATGAAATCTTGTCTTGTCTAACCACATCAAGTGGCACAAAGTAAACACCAGAAATAAGAGATGAAACCATCCCCGCAGCAGCATTTGCTATTGTTGTACGTGTTGCTTCTGACAAGTCAAAGCTCTTTGGAGGCAACTTTGAGACATAGTGGCATTGAAATGTTGGACCAATAAAATTATGTATTATTGAGGTATCTTGCATCTTGCAAAGAGGGTAAGGCAGATGTGAAAAAAGGCTTTATGTTGTTGGTTGGAAAGCACTTTAGGCCACTGTAGTATACAATGATAGCAGAACTTATATAGATCCAAAAATGCATCCGTTGTTATAGGCTCCAAGCAAATAGGACATTGATTTCCACCCATCGCAAACCTGAGACACAAAACCATGGCTTTATTATTTATACCAACGAGCAGGAGTATTGAAGACCGGATCTCGAGACTCAGAATCGTCAACATGAACCAGAGAAACTGGTATATTAGCCTCACTGCTTAATTCCTTCCATGGTGTTTCGTAGCGCAGCCAGTGCAAAATATGAATTATGCGCTACGAAATCACTTGAACATTTTGCGCTGCGAAACTGCTAAAAGGGTTTATGTGTTTATTTGCAGACATTTAGCATCAAAATTTGTCAGTGATAACAACGTCCAATACAGCCCAAATACCATCAGCTATGGAAGCCACTCTGTCTAAAATCAATCAAAAAACCCAAGATGTCAGTGCAGCCATGATAGGGAGGAAATCAAAATCCATGACTCCACCTTTCCTTATCACATTTGAGATCCTCAACATGAACATACACAATTTCTTGGTAGATTCCAGTGCCTCATCCATTGTGATGCCTTATGATGTTGCCAAAAGACTGCATGCGATACCCGAGAAAATTGGGACTCGAATTATGCAATTAGACAGGACAAATGTGAAAGTGATTGGGGAACTGAAAGATGTGTTGATTCGGATGGCTGCTAAACCATAATATGCACAAGTCATTGATATAGTGGTAGTCGATATACTCGAGGCTTATGGAATGCTTCTTAGTAGGGATTGTTCAACAAAACTCAATGGATATTTCTCAACTGATTGGTCCCACCTCTTGTTGCCTCAGAAGGGAAAAGGTGATATGCTGAGAGTTGATCGAGAAAGGTACATGAAGTATGTGGTAACGGAACTAAATGGTCCCAATGAACCTGTAATGTTTACCAACTCCATCCTTGGGAGCTATAGTTTCAATTTTTATGCTACAAAAACCTGTTTTGGAGAATTCCATGCAGAAACAGTTGAAGAAACTTTGACATGCAGATAGTTGGAAGCTCCCTCCCATAATCCATTTGATGAACTATCTTGTATTATAGTAGATGATAGGACTAATTTCGTAGATAGTAGTTCAATTGATGTAACATTAGATTCTATATTTTGGACACTCTATTTTGATGGCTCTAACTGCCTTGAAGGTGCAGGTTCTGGGAGCATTCTCATTGACCCGCAAGGGAACTAACATTTGATGGCCAGCCAGTTCAAGTTCGCATGCACCAACAATACAACAAAATATGAAGGTTTACTGCAGGGCCTGAAGAAAGCCATTGATATGAAGGTAAAAAATATTAAAGTTTTTGGTGACTCACAGATAGTCATGGATCAAGTAAGGAAAAGGATACATTGCAATTCGCCACACCTGGTAAGGTACCAACATGAGGTATGAAGCTTAATTAAAAATTTTAATTCTTTTAATATCACGTACATACCTCGAGGGAAAAACCAAGATGCTGATCTGATGGTTAGTATGGTTGTTAAACTTTTGCCTGATTTTAGATTGAAGAAAAATAAATGTTCTATTGAATTGATCTTCAAACCATTCGTGCCTGATAACATCTCAAATTGGTAGGTGTTTGAAGATGAAAATAAAATCTTTGAGTTCTTGCACTACGAGAAGACATTCAAGAATGCAAACATTGATGAAAAGGAGCATGACAGGCTTATCAACGAGAGGGAAGATGAGGAAAAGGATTAGCCCAATGTGATTCCCAAGTCAGTTGTTAAGATGGAGCACTTGTATGACTTGCATGATAAATTCAGGAAGCTGACTAACTGCAAAATGCATAGCTCATCCATGAAGTATGAATCGTTCAACCTTGGGACCAAAGAAGACCCAAAAAATGTCAATCTGGGCTTGGGGTGCTCTTCACAAGAAAAGGCTACATTTGTCAAGCTATTTAAAGAATACAAGGACGTATTTGCATGGACATATGGAGACCTAAAAACCTTTGATACTAGTGTTATGTAGCATGTAATTCCTTTGGAAAAGGAGGCTAGGCCCTACCAACAAAAGATTTGTAAGATGCATCCAAGCTTAGAACTGTTGGTGAAGAAAGAATTAAACAAAATGTTGGATGCTAAAATCATCTTTCCTATCAGACACACACACTGGGTAGCCAATCTCATGCCAGTAAGAAATAAAAATGGAGACATCAAGCTGTGTATTGACTTTAGAAACTTGAACAAAGCATCGCAAAAGGATAACTACCCTTTCCCTTCTATGGAAAACATTCTTCAATGCGTATCTAGGTCTGAAATGTTGTCCCTATTAGACATATTTCGAGGATATAATCAAGTGTTAATATCTAATGGGGATCAGCTTAAGACAACCTTCAACACTAAATGGGGCACTTACGCATATCAAAAAATGCCTTTTGGACTTATTAATGCAGGAGCCACATTCCAAAGAGCTATGGATATAGCTTTCCGACAGTTGATTAATAGACCAGTATTAGTATACATGGATGACATCACAATGTATTCATATCACAGAAGGGATCATATTTGTCACCTGAAACAAACTTCAAAAGATGCTGAAGATACGGGATATCATTGAATCCCAAGAAGAGCTTCTTCGTAGTCACAGAGGAGAAACTATTGGGTCATATCCTCTCTAAGGAAGGGATTGTTATTGATCCTGAAAGAAGAGAGACTATCATGAGAATACAACCCCTACAAATAAAAAATCAATGCAATCTTTCTTTGGGAAGATCAATTTCGTTAGGAAATTTGTCTCAGGTTTCACTGAAATAGTGTGCCCCATGCAGCTAATGATGAAGAAATACGTTGTGTATAAGTGGAGTGATGAAGCCAAGAAAGTGTTTCAACGAATCAAGGAAGCCATTGTTGAAGCTCTTACATTGGCCAACCCTAATTTCGGTAAGGAATTCTTCTTGTACACTTTTGCTTCTGATGTTTCATATGCCACAATACTCACTAAGAAAAATAAGGAAGGCAACGAAGTGCCTATTTCTCATATGAGCTCTAATATCCAAGGGGTAGAACTCAACTACACGGACCTGGAGAAATAGGGCTTTGTAGTTTTCAAGGCTGTAAAACATTTATGCCCTTCTTTACTAAAGGCCAGGACCAAAGTAATTATTCCCCAACCTAGTGTAAGAGCCCTCTTTGTGTAGAAGGAAATGGGTGAATGGAGAGGCAATTGGATAACCGCCCTTCAAGAGTTCGACCCAGATAAAAGCCTTAGCTGATAAAGAAGGGGCATCCAAAGAGCCAGAAATGCAGAGCATGCAATATGCACAAATGGAATTTAGGGAGGAGCCCCTATGGATTAATGAAGCACTAATGTATGAGCGAGAAACGTTAGAAGCATTTTTGGATCCTGAGTCATGGTACTATGACACATGCTTCTATCTAATACGGGATCATGTCCTGAACACATGGATGCATCATAAAGGAGAGCACTCAGATTGAAATCTAATCAATGTCATTTGGCCAGTAACATATTATATAGAAAAAATTATGATGGAATCTAGCTGAGGTTTTTGGAAAAGGATGATGCCGACCATGTCTTAAAAGAAATGCATGATGGCCCAGTAGGTGGTCACTATGGCAGAGAGACCAATGCTCACAAAATATTAAGAGCTGGATTTTATTGGCCCACAATGTTCAGAGACTCGCATGCCTACGCTCGCAAATGCAAGGTGTGTCAAACCACCGCAGGACAAGAAATAAATCCTGTTGTTCCCCTTAGGCCTGTTATTATTTGTCACCCATTCCAGCAATGAGGCTTAGATGTCATAGGCGAGATAATGCCAAACTCCTCGCAACAGCATAAGTATATACTCACAACGACCGACTACTTCACCAGATGGACTGAAGCCATCCCGCTTCGGAACGTAAACGAAGATGAGGTAATATCATTTATTGAGAAATTCATTAGCAATAGGTATGACAACCCTGACACTCTCATATTTGATAATGCTTCTTACTTTTCATCACTGAAACTGGCAGAATTTGCTATTGATAAATCAATTCACATACAGTACGCATCAAACTATTACCTCCAGGGAAATGGAGTTGCAGAGTCCTAAAATAAGAACCTCATACGCATAATCCATAAGTTTGTCACTAACAACCAAAGGAATTGGCACAATGCTCTAACAAATTCCCTTTGGGCCAATAGGGTCACCTTGAAAGTGGCCTTAGGAAACTCCCCATACTTCCTTGTCTATAGACAGGAAGCCATCCTGCCTCCTAACATTACCCTTCCCTCTACAGCTCTCCCAAGCTTCAAGAGGAACCCCTTCAGCCTTGCTTCAAGAGAGGATCGACCAACTAATCAGGTTGGAGGAATTGAGAGATAAAACCAGAAATAAATTCAGAAATCACCAAATGATTGTGAAAAGATTGTTTGATCATCATCCCATAGGAGTTAAAGATTTCCATGTAGGGGAGCTAGTCCTGAAATGGGATAAGCTGAGTGAGCCAAAAGGTAAACACACAAAATCCCAACACTTATGGTTGGGCCCATTCTAGGTTGTGGAAAAATTGGTCAGGGAACTTACAGATTGAAAACTTTACAGGGAGAAACTGAAAAACTCCATGTTAATGGCCAACATCTCAAAAGATACTTCCAGTGTCCACCACATAGTGGTTACCTCCTGAGTAGGTTAGGATTTATTTTATTTTGTTGTTAGTTTAGTCACATTTCCACCTTTTCCTTTCTCGTTTTTCTGCAAAGTTCATTTTCCTTTTGTTTTGAATTACAGTCCTTTTCAACCAACTGATTTCGGTCCTCCAGTCTTGCTTTTACCTTTTTAGATTGCACTCATTCACCACCATCAGCCTTTATTTTCCTCATTAACCTGCTGGTGAGCCTGCTGCTTCTAAATCCATCATTACCTTGCAAATAAAACAAATTTTTAATGAGCCCATGAGAACTTGTAAATCAACAGTGGAATTTAAACTGAAGCCACTCATTGGCATCTGTTGGGAACTAGGTGAGATATGTTGATAACTTGGATATCTAGAGCATGTGGGGGCATATTTATAAAACAAAAAATGTGTAACTACAGCTGGACTGGCATGCACAAACACTACATTTTAAATAAATCCCACTCAGACCTAGCCTATACTTCCTGTAAGGTTTACAGTCGTTTTCCATTGGTCCCGTCCACCACACTAATACCTATTATCTACAAGTAAACCTCCTTTCATGGGCTAAGGTCACTATCATATACCTTGTGGAAAATCCAATTCTGAAACTGGAAGGACTTATTTAAAAGAAAATGAAATGTCAAGTCCTTGTGCCAATCTGGAAGTTTTAGGATTCCAAGAAATTCTCCTAGGTTGTAGCTCGGAGATGCCTGGTAACATATAAATTCAACTATTGTTGTAGGTTTAATGGAAGGAATGATGGTTTGGTTCAAGCCAGATAACCACTTTCACTCTGTTTCACTCCATACATGCATGAACACCTTCAGACTACAAGGCTTTAGACCACCAATGCTCACAGTTTATATATAAGGTGAATATGAGGAATACTAACCACACCAGCAGATGTAGAAGACCATGTGATGGCCAGCTGCAACTAGTAAAGAGACCTGTAAATCTAATATATTAATGCAAATATAGGATGACTACTCTCCTGCATTAGATAGAAAGAAACCTGATTAACCTATTCAGTGAGGCAATCAATACTTTAACACAGAGATAAGATGATAGTTATCTAGTGTTAAACGCCAAGAGCTCAAGAACATGGCATATCAGGAACAAGCTTAGAACAAGAAGAAAGTGGACAGTGAGCAGTTAAAAGAAAAATAAGCTTGTATTAGCTAAAAATGAAGATGAGATGCTGCAAGTGACAAAATGTCTACAGTCTCCGGAAGTTGAACCTTACATCAAATGCCAACCTCAATTACATCTTGCTTCTGGGTATTTATAAGCTTACAATACTGTGGCACTTAGTCGTTTAGGTATGGAGGGTTCATAATTGACCACCAATTGCATTTAGCTGCCTGACGGAGTCTCTGAATGTGTTTTGCTTCAGTGGGTGAATCTGATCAATTCAGGTGTTGTGCTATCATTTTAGGTTGTTGGAGTGCTCGTACCAATGGAGTCCATGACTGGTAAATTTAGTTACAGAGTCGTGCTTTTCCTTTTCTCCTTTCGGCAATGCTTTTTGTTAAATATGGTTGTTGGGGATATTACTGTAACTAATGCTGGCAGAGCCTGTCATCTCCTTCTTCGGGCAATATAATGGTCACAGGATGTGGAATGCATGTGCACACGGTTAGTTGGGAGGAGAGAGAAGGATGACCGTCGGATCGGGAAAATGGATGACAGAGATGTCTCGTCAGAGGCTATTGGACGAGATGGGAGTGGGGTGAGTTTGGGCCGTTGGATCTTCAACGGGTTGATCAGATGGTCATCAGGCAATGGAGTTGCACAGGCATTAACAAGCGAGGACAGTTTAGTCGGGCAATTATGGTTTTCATTGCACTGCTTTCGGGCGTTAAGTGGTAGAAGCCCGGGGCCGAGAAATTCCATTCAATTATCGACACGTAGTAGTGGATGAGAGAGAAAAATTGATCTCATCACGCATTATTGCTCGATCAAGTTGATGGTGCGATGAATGCGAGGACCATCAGATCGAGCGGAGATGCATCTGACGGTGGAAAATGGTTGAGTTGGTTGCCTTTATCGGGTGCAACAACAGCCATTAGATCGACGGGGGGTGATCAATGGCGAGGAAGTAAGGAGGGGTTTATGAGCACGTGAGGGTGTATGGGTAAGGTTTTATGGTGGGTTTTGGGTTTTATGCTTGGAGTTGGGGCCCAAAGGGACTTTGTCGAGTTTTTAGAAGGCTTATTCAGGGAATGGGAAGAGTTTCGAGGTGAGCGAGGTGAAGGAAGAAAGAGAAAAGTGACCATTGTGAGCTCTCTTCAGACACAACCAATAGACCATGCTCCTTTCTGACCTTAGAATGTCATTGTTGCATAGTAGAGCTAACACTAGCTACTTTTGGGGATTAAAGCCTCCTTGTTAGGTTTCAAGAACCACAAACCACTGCCTTACATACAAAAATAAGATCATCTATAATTCCTATTGTTCCATTGGGAATGGAGTCTAATTAAGCCTACACTAAAACTTGTAAAAAGGACATATTTATAATGATGAGGCCTAAAAAACCTTAAACATAATAAACTTTCAAAAGCATGCCCATTGATTGGGCTATCAAAATTGTTTCTCCTTCCAAACTCTGCAGCATGAAAGTATTATTCCCCTACACCTGAGCGATGACGAATGATCCTGTCAATAGAGCATTGAATTTACTAGGATCTCCCTACATTTCCTTCAGTGCATCCCATTGGAGAAAACAGTCACCATACTGAGAATTGACCCTTTCTACCTTTCTATGAAAGGTTCCTTTATCTTGGTCAATGTGCATATCAGCCAATTCATCAAAGACTTGCAAAGGCCAGTTGATTTGATCACCTACCTCAAAAAGTTTAGGGCATTTGACCTTATCAGGTAGAGATGGTTTATATTTCATCCCTTCTCTGTATGTTCTCATCCTTGGATGTTTTTCGTGGAAATTTTTGTACACCTGCGGAAGAATAAGAGCTGATGTGTACTCCACTGCGTCATTTGTGGCTTGAATAATTAATATAAATGGTGAATCAATGTATTCTTGTGTGGGGGATACAAAGACTTCACCTGCTCCTGTATCTTTCTTAGAACAAGCCCCATAAAGAAGGTGTCCCAAATCTGTGGGCCCTCTTCCTTTGTGACTAGGAAAACTGCCTTTTTAGGCTATGTGGAGGCCAACTGGGTAGGCTTCATAATATCAAGACTGAGATTATCCATGTTAGCCTTGGGCATTGAATTATGGCTAGCTCTAGTGCCTAGGGGGAAATTATGAGGGATTTTATCTTGAACATACAGAGGAACATAAGATGATAGGGGCTGACTTCACATTTTTTTATCGCTGGGCTGAGAATAACAGCTGGTTGATCATTTTGCAAATCCACATAGTCAGTGGAAGCTTGGATGGCTTTAAGCTAGGCTCAAGATTTTCAAGGATAGATTTCTTGAGGGATTAATTCTTCACTGTTTCAATCAGAGGCATAGGTATTCTTAGCTTTTGAATTTCCGATTGAAAACTGAAAGAGAAGGGGACCTATGAAGGCCTCTTACCTCTATGGCTGGAGCTTTGAGGTTGATAGGATCAATTGTTGGCTGCTTCTGCCTGTTAGCATGTTGTTCTGCAGGGACAACAACTTTATGTGTAGGAGCTTCTTTGACATTATTCATTATAGATCTCAGATCATAATGGTGCTAATCGATAGTTTGTAGAATAGTTTCACCATCTCGTTCTTGGTTGATCTGACCATTGAATAATGACTTCTCATAGGCAGCTTTAGTTAAGAAAGGGGCACTTCCCTTGTCTTCCATACCATGGATCTCATCATCTTCTTCAAACTGCTCTTCTTCCATGACTGCATTTTGAAATGGGGTCTTCACCCTTTGGTCTTCATTGGCATCTTTGTTTCTTTGCAAAATCTACAACTGCTCATTTGCTCTTCTATATGGATTTGGATTTGGAAGAGAAAAGGTATTAGGAACCCTTGCTTTCCCTGAATGCTACTCAACCTTCAGCTTGGAGATTTTAGAGGCTAATGACTCTATCATCTTGGCCATTTTATCGATCTTGGGATCTGAAGATGATAAGGGCTCACTGCTCTGCCTTCTTCTATCAGCATTACCTTTGAGCTTTTCTATAGCCATGATGTTTGATTCTACATCCAGGGCTGCATCTTGCATATCAGCCAAAGAAGCACATCTTCTTTCTCTCAATATTAGGTAGAAGTCAAAATCAAAGGCATTGGCATAGGTGAGTTTGGCAGAGGTGGGGGTAGGCTTCACTTCAGCTAGTATCTTGTTATACATGAGTTAAATCTCTTATTGAAATCAGACAACAGCTCACCATTTTCCCTCTGTAAGTTCCCAAACGCAGTATGATAGTAGAGAAGATCTTTCTTATCCCCCGGGTGCTTTAGGAACACATCATCTAAGGCCTCAATGTCTACTATGGACCTGGGGGTCAATTCTCTGAACCATTTTCTAGCCTCTCCATCTAGGCTTTGGACAAATACCCTCATCCACACATCATCTTCACTAATATCTAGATTATCAGCATAGCTATAAAAAGACTCATGATGTTCTTCAGCTGTTACTCCCTCTGTACCAGTGAACTTAGGCATGTATTTCTGATATTCTCTTGTAGGCATGGCATTCAAAGGAATAGGCAAGACCGAAGGTCCATACCTAGCAGCTATGATTCTTTCCATTTTGGTAGGTGCTTGTGGGCCTTCCATGACTGGGGTAGAGGGAAGGACACTGGCAGTTTGAAAGGTAAGGAGTTGAGAAATGACTAATAGGGCTAAAGGAATATGATGGACTAGAAGGGAGGTTTTCTTTGGACTGAGATCCAAAGGGGAACTTATTGAACAAGGAGCTTTATGAATCTCTGGTAGTATTTCTTTACTGATAGTGCTAGGCTCTATATTTTCAACCTGTGCATGCTCAGTCACAAGCCTTTCTTGTAGAGATACATAAGATTGTTTAGGCTTACCTGATCCTAATGCTCCTTTTCATGAGATCTTGCTTTGCTTGACAATCTTCTCAGGGTCAGGCACTAGGTCAGTTGATGATTTCTAAGGATTTCTCCAAGTATGTCTCACAAACTGAGCCAAAAATATAATGTGGAGTCGCTAAGAGGTTTGACCTCCAATAGAGTCGCCAGATAGATTATTACAACCAAAAATATGTCCAAACTTTGTCTATCATCAAAGTTGGATCTGTGTCATTCTCCTAGGGAAGCTGAGCTTCAATCTCCTCTCCCTGGCAACAATGCCAATTATGTTAGGATTCCAAGAAACTCTCCTAGGTTGTAGCTTGGAGAATCCTAGTAACATATAAATTCAACTATTGTTGCAGGTTTAATGAAAGGAATGATGGTTTGGTTCAAGCCAGATAACCACTTTCACTCTGTTTCACTCCACACATGCATGAAAACCCTCAGACTGCAAGGCTTTAGACCACCAATGCTCATAGTTTAGATATAAGGTGAATATGAGGAATACTAATCACACCAGCAGATGCATAAGACCATGTGATGGTCAGCTGCAACTAGTAAAGAGACCTATAAATCTAATCTATTAATGTAAAGACATGATGACAACTCTCTTGCATTAGATATAAAGAAACCTGATTAACCTATTCAATGAGGCAATCAATACTTTAACACAGAGACAAGATTATTATCTAGTGTTAAACACCAAGAGCTCAAGAACACAACATATCAAGCACAAGCTTAGAACAAGAAGAAAGTGGACAGTGAGTAGTTAACAACAAAAGAAGCTTGTATTAGCTGAAAATGAAGATGAGATGCTGCAAGTGAAAAAATGTCTACAGTCTCTAGAAGTTGAACCTTACAACAAATGCCAACCTTGATTACATCTTGCTTCTGGGTATTTATAATCTTACAATACTATGGTACTTGGTTGTTTAGGTATGGAGGGGTCATAATTGACCACCAACTGCATTTAACTGCCTGATGGAGTCTCTGAACGTGTTTGCTTGCTTTAGTGGGTGAATCCAATTTGTTCAGGTGTTGTGCTACCCTTTTAGGCTGTTCGAGTACTCATACCAGTGGAGTCCATGACTGGTAAATTCAATTACAGAGTCGTGCTTGTCCTTTTCTCCTTTTGGCCATGCTTTCTGTTAAATATGGTTGTTGGGGATATCACTGTAACTGATGTTGGTAGAGCTGGTCACCTTCTTTGGGCAACAGAATGGTCACAGGACGTGGAATGCACGGGCACATGGTTAGTTGGGAGGAGAGAGAAGGATTACCGTTGGATCAGGTAAATGGATGGTGGAGATGGCTCGGTGGAGGCTATCAGACGAGATGGAAGCGGGGTGAGTTCGGGCTGGTGGATCTTCAGCAGGTTGATCAAACAGTCATCTGGCAACGAAGTTGCATGGGCATTAATGGGCAAGGATGGTTTAGTCGAGCGGTAATGGTTTTCATCGCACCGCTTTCATGCCTTAAGTGGTAAAAGCCTAGGGCCGAGTGATTCCATTCAATGATTGACACGTAGTAGTAGATGAGACAGAAAAACCGTTCTCATCATGTGCTATTGCTTGATCAAGTTGATGACGCGATGAATGTGAAGACCACCAGATCTGGCAGAGATGCATCGGACGGTGGAAAATTGTCGAGCGGGTTACCTTTATCGGGTGCGACGGGAGCCATTAGATCGACAGGGGATGATCAATGACATGGAATCGAGGAGGGGTTTATGAGCGTGTGAGGGCGTATGGGTAAGGTTTTATGGTGGATTTGGGGTTTTATGCTTGAAGTTGGGGCCCAAAGGGACTTTGTCAGGTTTTTAGAAGGCTTATTTAGGGAATGGGAAGGGTTTAGAGGTGAGCAAGGTGAAGGAAGAAAGAGAAAAGTGACCATTGCGAGCTCTCTTCAGACACAACCAATAGACCATGCTCCTTTCTAACCTTAGAACGTCGGTGCTGCGTAAAAAAGCTAACAGGAAGGATTGGCTTTTTGGGAAGCCGATTCGAGTAGGGCTATTGCTGGGCTCAGAGTACCGATTGATACAGAAAGCCCAAACTTGCTTAAGAGGTTTAAAAATATGACATGATCCATGACTGCGTCCCATTCAATCATATGAAAATATAGCACTGAAATTCTTGTATAAAGTGTAGATAAACATATCCACATCAAGCTTGATGAGCAATAAAGAGCTGATGTACACACCTAAATAGGTATTTACAGACCAGTGATGGCCCCGAAATAATTTTTGAAAGTAGGAAACAGGTAAAGGAAGGTCAATAAATCCCATAACATTACCATTGGAGAATGCCTGTCAAAACCCTACCAGTAGGTAGAAGCTATTTGTATTTATCCCCTTTCTAGCAACTAATGTTGAAGTGGAACCCATGCTTGTTCATCTATACAGTTTTCATTTCAAGTTTATCTTAACACCCTAATGTTCTATTGATCTAAGGTTTATTTAAAAACAAAGATAACTGGTTCACCTAGCGGTTCGCCATTTGTTGTGGCCACAACCACCACCCTAATAAAATTTGCCCTAGTAGCAATTTTGAATGGGTCCCCTACAAGTTGATCTTGCATCTCTCTGGATGATTTGTTTTATCCCAGAGACTTTAACTCATCGCCGAGTCAAAATCTTCAATACCTAATGGTTAAGCCCCCCTCTTTAAATGTCTGCTGCATGATCCATTTATAACCCTTCTAGCCCTTCTTTCACATCCTCCATCGGCACCTTTTCAACCCTCAAAAACCTTCCATCACACCTTTATCTCCATTATAACTCTTTATAATAGAAATACTAAAAAAAATTCCCAACTGATGGGCCCAGGTATATAATATTTCAAGTCCGTATGTATAGCTGGATGCAGGTTTTCCTATATATCCTCGTGTTTTTCAAAAGACATTGAAGTCAAGGTTTTTTCAAATAGAAGGCTTATGTTGTGGATCTGAAAGGATTATTAACCATAACTCATATGCATATTGGGTCCACCTCCCCAATTTCTTATCGCAATCAGAAAAGTTTGTTGTTTATACATATAGCGATTAGTAATACGGCGAACCCACCAATAATTATGGGCTCTGGTATAAATTTCTTGATGTCCGATTGTATGGCCTAACTGTGGGTTTTAACGTATAATCCTGTGTATTCAATAAAATGTCGTGGTTGTGATTTATAATGGAAAATCCCATACGGAGGACCCGATAAGGCATAGGTTCTCATCTATAATCTTTCAAGTCTGGATTTCGGATCTAGTTCGGTGTTATTCAATGATTTTCAATGTAAGTTGGATTTTCACCTATGGGACTTGATCAATGCATGGGTTAAAAGCTAAGGAGCGATTCTTTCACACTTATCCCTTTTGATGTTATAAATGCTTCATGATGGCAAGATTGATGTTTTTAAGCATTTTTATCATATTTGTATGAATATGACTGATGTCAATTATCTCTACAGGTGAATACCGAGAGAAGGCAAGCGAGGTCAAAGGAAAGTTGCTTAGGCATCAAGTATGGCTCTAGATGAAAGATGCATGATTAGATATGTTCCATTTAAAGAGGCAGCCTTTGGCATTCTCAGTCAATTTCCCTGTGTTACTTGCATATTCCAAAAGAGAGGTTGTCCTAGGTTTCATCACGAGGAGATGACACACAATCATCCTCTTCTGATCAACATCTATTCATTTCCCCAATAAATGAAGTGCTCCAGTGATAGGAAACACCTTCTACATGTCAACAGTGACAATCATGGCTCTACATCTACGTATTTGGATCGATATATTGAAAGGAACAAGGGAAGACGAAGGGTCATGGCCTGAGGCATAAATATTGCTTCCAGATAGGAGAGGAGGGCTTTTTGTTTGGTGGAAAACAACTTTTATTTATTATGAATAAAGGAGACTATTTTTGTTCAATGAGGAGCCTTTTTTTGTTTCAGATTTAAGATCCTTTGCTTTCATGTGTTTTGATATAGGATGTTGATTGATGGCATAAATGCAAATTTGTTTTGTTTTTATGCAATTTGATAACCATACAACTTATAATTAGCCTTGTTTGCCTAAATGTAATTCTTCATCATAGTTAGTTCATAAGCAGTCCCCGATTCGAAACTATGTTGGACATTAGTTGCAAACTTTTCTTCCATAAAATGGAATGTGTATTCCTGTATGAATGATTGGATTGCAATTAAGAATTAATGCAACCTTGTTCTTATGTGAACCAGTAATTGATTCATTTATACTTGGAATTCATATATGATGTTTAACCTCTCTTTTTCATGCTCCTGCAGGATAGATTAGGATAGTTAGGACATATACTAGAGTAGTTAGGAGAAGTGTAGATAGGATTCAATACACAGCAGTTAGTTGTTTTATTTTGTTGATGTAATTGAAGCCTTCTTCTCAGAAGAAATCTTTCAACCCATTTAACGGTTTATGGGGTCCCTTAAAACCCATTGGAACTAGTCATTCTAAAGGAAAGCAAGTCTAATTAGGGCTTGTAGTCGGGTTAGTTCCCCTTGTTGGCATAGTGAATATTCACCATGTCAACACATTGCAAATACTTTTTCAAAATTAGAACCCCACATATAGTCATTATGAAATATATCACAAGTTTCTTGGTCATCACTTGCTCCATCAGGGACTTAATTCTCTTGAGAATTAGAAGAAGCAATTATAACAGGTTTTTAAGATCAAGAGGATCAAAGGACCTAACTAATGGATAATGAGAGGAAATTGTGTCACTGATCAAATCAGATTCACAATCGAAACTTGCATTTGAGTTTTGAACATGTGAGGCGGGAGAAGATGGTAGTAGATAAACAAATTGATTTTCAAATTCTCCAACCTCAAGTTGCGTGCATGGAGTTGTTTGATGAGAACAAGATGAAGAGTCAACCAGAACAACAACTTCTTCTTTTGCATATTTGAGAGCTCCATGACTAGTAAATGTTGGAATGCCTTCAAAAGATTAATATTCAGATGGATTCAACGAAATGTGAACAAGATACTCAAACTTCTCTTTCAAAAAGTTCCAACCGATATCATCCTCAGAAAATTCATAACATAAATGAATAAAATAATCTTGAAAATGTTCAAGAGATTCATCAGGATCTTTCTTAAATTAAATAATTTTCTTATAAATAGTTTCATAGTCATACCTATCAAAGGCGTAATGAATCTCCTTGACAAGATGCTTGAAAGAGTGAATAGAGGCAGTCAGAAATGTGTAACACCATTGTTTAACTCATGCTTTGAATGTAAGGATGAAAATTCTGGAAGCAATATCCTCACAATCAATTTCATAATAGGCGCAAAATTCCAAAAAACAAATGGTGTGCTCAAGAACGGTTGTTCCACCCTCGCCGTCAAATTTCAAATTTGAAAAGTCTTGATTTATCCTCGAGGGAACTTTCAGATTCACAACTATGGAAAAACATGTTGAAGTAAAGAATTGGGAAGAAGCCATTTCAAGATAAGAAAGGTTCAAATAGACTTCATGGACTCATCTTGTCATCTAACCCTCCTTCTACTACAAAAAACCTGTTGACGGTGATGGAGGTCACCAAAAGGGAAAGAGGCATTCCCGATGTGAAGTCCAAATTAGACCCCAGATTGTTTGGAGTAGGAGTCCCAACCGAAATATGACTAGTTGCTGAAGTGGTGGGTTTTCATAGTGTGCCTTGTCTGCAATAAATGCATGTAATGATGTATACATGACTTTGGGGGAAACAAGTGTATGAACTTTGTGAAGTGTCAAGTGTAATGCATAAGAGTTTCCATCACATCAAAGGGAAAGAAAGAGATCCGCTTAGAAGAATTTAGCTTAAAAGGGACACACAAGTAGTAAAAGAATCACAAGTTAACCTGCAAAAAAGTTCACAAGATGACCATGATTAAAATCACATAATAACACGCTTTCAACAAGGTTCATACTAAGGAAAATGAATTAGTTCATAAGAATTAGTGTAAAATGTAATAACACAGATTGCGAACATAACAAGAATAGTTTTACTACATCCATGAGATATACATGAAGACATGCCGACTCCGAGCTTTTATTAAAAATGAAATTTTCAGACATACATTTTACAATTGACGAATACTAGCCCCAATAGTGGAACATGAATCCAACACTTGCTTCTCCAAAGAAAGATAATCCTTCTATGCTAAAAGGAGAAGCCAAAGCTCTAAACAATGCTCTAAGGCTTTCAATTCAAAAGCCAAAAGCCATTTCATGAGTTATGAGCGTATATTTATAACATATGAGATGACAATCCATCTTCCTTTGTGACCTTAGGATTTCCCTCATGACCTTTTGACTTCTTTTGTCTATTTTTTCTAGCTAATTACCCTTCATATTCCATAATTGACACTTGGACTTCCACTTACAATTTTATTTCAAATACAATATTATAAATACCCATACAGGAAAAATTTAGGTAGAGTCTAATAAAACAAGCCTAATAAGACAAAACAACATATCAAGCTTGAGTTTGAGGAAACTCTAGCTCATTAGCTTCAACTTGTAGACCTTCGGTCACATAGTGATGTCAAGCTTTGTAATGTTCGATGATTCTCTCAAACTTTGCAATAGGATTAGGCTAAAATCAGACTCTAGCCTCGATCACATATGGTTATACAATCTTGTGTTTCCTTCTTCAACAAGAACAACATGGTGTTAATATTGGCAGACCATCAATATACTTGTGCATGTCATGTATGTTAACTTCTAGGTCCCCTTTGGTAGCAATCTGCCTAAGGTGGTCCAAGTATTCTTCAACTTCTTGTCTAACCTTATTTCTTCTTTTAGCTTTATTGAATGTGTCAATTGAAGGGATCTTGTGAGATTTCACCATAAAATCCACATTGTTGTATAATCGTGCATAAGAGGACAAAATGGTGGCTATGAAAATGTTGAGTTGTTTGTTGTTTTGTATAAGAATCCTGATTTCATCTTTTAGTTGGACCTCCAGATTCAGTGAACCTCCAAATTTAGTTAGTGACATGCTAAATTTAGCTAGTGGGGCCAAGTTAACCAAATTTTTTACTGTGAATATCTTGAGCATACAAATTTGGATTTGATTTTCGTTTACACTGTTGGAATTAGGACGATGAGCTCTTCGATCTTGTCTTGGTTTTGATGAAATCTGGAAATTTTCATTTTTGATCTTTTCTGGAGCCACCTAGATCAAGATGCATATTGGACTAACCACACCATAGTTCATCTTCTATTATACTTTATTGAAATTCAACATTTCATTACTTCAGAATTTCTAGATAAGCAATTGCTTGACAATAATGTAATGGTATTTGACTATTTTTCTTTCTGCACTAACTTAAAGGTAAATTTTTTGCCTTGCATTTCTTCTAGGTTACAATATAGGATAATTTTCCATTTTTATTATTGACCTTATATATATGCCATTAACAATTTATTTTCATTTTCTTATAGTTCTTAACATCTTCTTTATTTTTTTTCCAACCAGATAATGAACCACAAAATAATCATTTATTTTCTTTAACTATTGGTTGATTTCAACGACTTCTAAAATACAAGTTTCTTTATATTATATCTTTGCATACTTTAGTCTCATTTCTAACATGAAAAATATTCTAACAGGACCATTAAAA
Organism: Pinus taeda; assembly: GCA_000404065.3. Taxonomy (NCBI): domain Eukaryota; kingdom Viridiplantae; phylum Streptophyta; class Pinopsida; order Pinales; family Pinaceae; genus Pinus; species Pinus taeda. The sequence continues at coordinate 7,286 of APFE030151273.1, read as the reverse complement.
GATCATGTGAAAGTGAAACAGAAAAACAAATATTCGAATCAGAACAAAAAAAGGTAAATACTATCAATTACAATCCAAATAACTTGTCTCTCAATTGCTTCTTGAATTGCCTTTGACTTGTTTTTTCCCTTACATAAAGTTATTTTATTAATAGACATAAATCAGTACCATGCATACCTGTAACCATTGAAGAGTTGACTAGCTGCAAAATTGGGAAGACTTTCCATGGAACATCGTTGTCACATATAAAACAACAACATATAAAACAAAAAAGACAAATGAAATTATTCGAGTAAATTTGACGAATGGCAAAGGTGAATTGACAATCATCTTGAATGTTTGTGGAAATATTATTCATGAACATCAAGAAAAACTTCTTCCAAGGAAAGGTATTTGTATAACATATTTCATAACTGGAGCAAAAACAACCTACAATCGTGGTGATCTGATTGTATACTACTAGTGAACAAAGATACAAGCATAGAAAATATTTCTCCTGTATGCCAAGAGTACAAATTCATCCCAAGCACATCAATCAAAATGCCTCTAGCAATAACTGAAGACTATGTACATGGGACAATATGTGTAATTGAATCAAGTGCAAAGAAATCAAGGATGCAATATACTTTGGAAATCAAGGATGGCAATGCAGAAAATGAAAAAGCCATTGTAAGTCTACCTCTTGCACTCAATAAGTTATGAAAAAGAAAAAGAAAGAAATAAATCATCATTTTTCAACAAATTTATCTCTTCATGTTATGCATGTGTAAATTTTATCATCATTTGCAATCAAACATGATTGCATTTTAATTCATAATAAAAAACAAAAAAAAACAAAAAAACAAAAAATTAATGCATATATTTTATTATAATGCAGTTATACCTATTCCCATCATTTGTAGCCAAATTTGATTTCATCCAAAGCAACACCTAAAGAAAGAATTTACCATAATGCTACTTAGAAATCTTGTTAAATGAAAAGAAGCACATGGCACAGTGAATCTGATTGTATATTACTATCAAACAAAGATACAAGCATATAAAATATTTCTCCTGTTTGCCAAAAGTAGAACTTCATCCCTAACACATCAATCAAAAGGATTCTAGCAACAACTGAAGACTATGTACATGGGACAATATGTGTAATTGTCACAAGTGCAAAGAAATCAGGGATGCAATATACTTTGGAAATCAAGGATGTCAATGTAGAAAATGAAAAAGTCATTGTAAGTCTACCTCTTTTACTCAATAAGTTATGTAAGAGAAAAAGAAAGAAATAAATCATGGATTTTCAACAAATTTATCTCTTCATGTTACGCATTTGTAAATTTTATCATCATTTGCAATAACATGATTGCATTTTAATTCATAAAAAAAATAATGCATATATTTTGTTATAATGTAGCCATACCTATTCTCATCATTTGTAGCTAAATTTGATTTCATCCAAAAGAAACTCCTAAAGAAATAATTTCCCATAATGTTATTTAAAAATCTTGTTAAACAAAAAGAAACACCTAGCACACTACGCAGTTGTCAGTCAACTATCATCACAACATTGAAGACAAAAATGTCTTTGGATGATCTTAAATTGTTGCTCACAACTACAAAAAGGATGAAACATCATAAATAACACATTTTATGTGATATTGTACATATTTTTGCCAAAAATATGTCTATTGATTAGTAAATAAACTCTTGTTTTTCAATTAAGTTGAGGGTACACTAGACCTATAAAATATATATTCAAATCCCTTTAAGCATGTTTGCTCACAATGTAATTTAACAGTAGAAAACTTTCGTTTTATAGAAGAAAAGATGTTGCATTGTACCAAATGTGAGACACATACTGCTTTTACCTACCAACGCTAATCAAAGTGCACAATACTAAACGAAAAATTTGGAAAAGTACCATGTACTCTTTGAGATATTTTTTTAAGTAGATTATAGCCGAATTTGACAACTATGTCTTATGAAGACTATCTAAAGGATAAAAGTGTTGTTATTTACATGTTGTAGGAGTTGAGTGTTGAAAGAATATTTATACTTAATCATGACGATGTAATTATTGATATAGACAAATTTCAGTGCATGAAAAATATTGTTGGTAGTATTCTGTTCCTAAACATTATTGTCTCATATTTTTCATGAATTTTTATATCATGTAAATATGCTAACCAAATAATCTCAATGACAAATACGATTGATTGATTGGTGAACAATTTCAATTGTAAATATGATGATTGATTGATTGGTGGATCTTCCTTCATGGAAATTTTTACTATGGAAAATTTTAAAGTTTAGAAACTTTGGCGAATTTCACTAATACATATTATGCAATTTGTAAAATGTTTGGCAATGTTTTTTAAAAGTATTTAAATCTCTAATAATTTTACATAGTATCTATATAAAATTTTGGTGATTTTTAATGTAAAACAATTATATATTATAAAATTTGGGTGAATAAATTTTAGAAAAAGTAGAAATTAACAATTTTTTTTTTTTGGAAAAATAGCCCATTTGCAAATATTAACTCCTAAGATTTCCCTAATCTTTAGTAAACTCCATGATGCTAAATAAGATTACATAGAATATTTTCCTCCTATTTATATTATGTTATTTTTGTTTGGCCAACAAAAAAAATAATAATAATAATAAATCAACCATTGTATTACAATATCTTCTACTATGACTTATTCTTATTTTATATATAGATAAACTTTCTCCTCGTAATTTTTGCATAATTAATTTTAACTCAATAGATTCAAATCTTTAGAAGTATTAGACCTGGAGTTTTCCATGATATGTGGCATTGTAAAGTGATTTTTCAGTCAAGCTCTCCTTGTTTTATTAAATTATGGAAATATTATGTTTTGTTGATTTATTTGCAATTTCTCAAATGTTACCAATGCTCATGGTTCTCTATGCATTTTTGGAATAATTAACTAAATATTTAAAACAGATCACTGGCAGTTTCTAATTTCAGAACGATTGTTAAATATTGCAATGAATCTATATGATGGTCATATTTATGTATTCTACTACGAGAACAGCAAGGCACTTTATATTCACGGCAAAAAAGAGTGGGCCGAGAAAACCTGAAGCGATTTACAGGTTTGCATCCTGAACTTCTTAATTCTCGGTGGTTTGGAGCTTTTTGGGTTAACATGGTCAAATTTTCTATTTGAGTTAAACAAGGTGATTTTGTTAGAGATAATTATTTCACCGTTTTTTATGCACCATAGCACAGTGGCACCGCGTTAGATTCTTCATGCTGTGTCAGTTGTGAAAATCGCTGAGTTCCGCTATTCATTCTAGTTGAAATGCCTCGTTCTGTAACTAACTGGGACAATACCTCCAAAACATTAAATGATGTCCTCTTATTTAAAGAGGGAGAAGTCTAGTGTTGGATGAATCTACAAGATGAATACTGGAGAAATATGCTTGTTTTAGTATTGACCTGTCTAGGTCAAAGACGACCGTGAAGGTCATAATAGTGTGCTGGCAAGGGCAATTTCTGCTGGCAGCAAAAAGAAATTGTGTGGGGGCTGAATTTCTGTAGCAGCTCTTATTTGTCTCAGCTTCACAAGCAGGAGGAAGCCATTGCAATGTGAAAGTGTGTGTGCAGCTGGAGCAACCAAGAAAGTATGAGAAGCAACCAAAGTCAATGTTTTGCCACTGTGAGAGCTGGAGCGCGTACGTACATGTAACATTGGCTGCAACAGATTCCCTGTAGAGCGGTCAACGTCTGAGCAGTTAATACTGAGAAATCACATCTGTGGTATGCTAAGCACCATTGCGTGGAGCGTACGGTGTGAGGCTATATTTAATAGGATTGATATGACAAAAATCCATGGTTTTTTTTTTAATGGTATGAATTCATCGTTTTAATTAAAGTGGGACTCACAAAATTTTGATGGTCTGATTTAGGGATCAACAACAATTTGTTGAAGGATAGTTCTTGTAGTTTGATGATTCATTGTGATTAAGAATAAATGCATTTATATATTTGTGCAGATAATTGATCTTTGTATTGTTGTGTCTGATTTGAGATTATTATAATGAGTTATTTGTGTTATAAGGGTGCATGATTGGTTATATTGTGAAATTTATCACTACATAGATACACTTTGTATTTATATTTGATTTGTAATTGTTGAGTCAGGAATGTAGTGTTTATCTCTCTTTGCTAGGAATGTAGTGTTTATTTCATTTTAGTAGAGAGAGGATGTGACATCAAGTTGTGGAATTAATCACTAGGTAGATATGAGGGTGGTAGGGGTACTTTATCTAAGCTTGATGTGTAAGTGAAGAAGTTAAAATGTGAGATGAAATCAGAATTTAAAGGATCAACTCAGTGAGAGTTTAACATGATTGATGAACCATGTAGAGGAAAAGAATTCCTGGTAAACTGATGAGTACAGCCGATGATACCATGTACTTCCCTAGATTGATTTCTTTTTATACGGACATTATTAATCAATTGTATGCAGGTACAAGATAAAAAAAGAATGCCTAAAATGCCTCTTGGGAAGAAAACCCAAAGAGAAAATAATAACAACTCAAGACAATGCTTTTTGGAGTTATTCAAATCAAAAAATCACTTTCTATACATATTTACAAAACTCTCACCGAAATTTTTTTGTTGAAATAATTAAGAGAGGAATGTTAAAGATAACTATTTCACAGTTTTTTATGCACCATAATACAGTCTGCACTGCTTCTTCAAAGTTAAACGGTCAACAGTGCCTCTCACCTCGCCACCTGAACCTATTCAAAATTGAAATGGCAACAGTCCTGAAAAATCCAATAATCTAATGAATGTAACCCACTCAAATTTTAATATAAATTGGATGCTCAGCAAAAGTCGACATCCCAATCTCTGTTTGAGATTTCTTTGTTTAATTTAGCAGTTTCAGTTTAGTTTAGTTTTGGTCTGTATTGTTTCCTTCCGATATTTAAATGTGTTTGACAAGCTTTTCCGATTTTAGATGTGTTTTACAAAATTTTATCATTTTAAATTGTTGAGTTTGTACATCACTAATTTCTCATATTGAATCTCTAATTTCTCATATTGAATCTCATTTTAAGTAGATTGGAAAAAAATATATATATATATATATTCATCTTTTCCGTCTCTGGATATAATAATCTGGCTACTTTTGGAGCTCTTTATCCGATTCAACAGTAAAAGGTTAAAAAGTTCAGCAACTAACCCCTCATAGGTATGAAATATTGATCAACTATGCAGGAAGGCTTCTGAGAATGAGTAACTATCATACAATATACCTTCTCCTCTCATTTTGAATATGCTACTAGAATTCTTAGCCAGAGCTGAGGGCCGGTCAGCATCACTGACAAAATTTTATTGCTAACACTGGACAGTCTCGCTGAGACTAACACGGAGTAAATATTTCTTCTACATCTACCCGCAAAGTACAACAACCATTTTTTTTTATCATAATAACTTTAAAGCCTTTGTATACGCTCAGAAGTAGTGTTGAGGGTAAGAGCCATTCTAATGAATGCCCATTTTAAAAAAATTCTCTCGATACCAGAAACTCATGACACAAACAAATTTTGCATGCCACTAATGTAATGAGACTTTTAATGATGATATTTTGGTGTCTTACCATATGAATTTATCCTGCTCGATTCCAAGATCTTAACAAAGTTCTCGACTGCAAGCCTTTGCAGAATTATGAACATCGTTTCTTGTGAATAAGGAAATAGTAATATGTCTTTCTCTAGAATGGTCTCTGCAAGTTTATGTTGTTTTCTTCTTGAAATCTGATTCTCAGATTTATCCAAAACCTTTCTCAATCGTCCTCCCCTTTCATTTCTAGCCAGATCCCTGTATTGTTTTCCTGCTTTTCATGACTCATCAATATGCTCTACTAGCCAGTCACATGAATTTACATATATTTTTTCTAATGCAATTCTTGTCTCCATAGCTTGAAACGAGTAAACCTTTCCGCATTTTCCTCATTCACAGCACTGATCTCTTGGTTGGGTAATACTGTCACAGTAAACTCTAAAAGCTGCAACCTAGCAGCTTTGTAGCATTTACAACTCTGTCATTCTCAGCTTCCACACCATTTTCCACAATATGTATAGTTGTTGCTTAGTATTTTTTTATGCAAAAAGTAATTAACAATGGAAAAAAAAATAAAAAAATCACAAATACTATGAACTTATGAAAAAATAATATTAGAAAAATTTGTAAACATTGTGCTATTGCAAAAGATTAACTCTTACTAAATTTGGACTAATCTTGAAATCATGTGAACTACTTTGTAATTTTTTAAAAAACTCTTTATTTACATTGTAATAAGTTTTATGTGAACTACTTTTCTCCTTTCTTATTGGAATTGTTGTTTTTGAAAGACCCTTTATTTGCATTGTAGTAAGTTTTTGAAAGACATGTATTTATTTTTTGCTAAATCTTTATTGTCCTAGAATATTTATTTAAGATTTCCAATAACTTCAAAATCTTTCACAATGTGATTTTCGGTTGACTTGAATTAATTCATCTTTTTGGTATCTTTCTAGAAATTGTTATCACCACATATGATTTGAAAAGGGCAAAAGATCATACTTTATAAAACAAATGTGAAGTGGTCACTAGTTTTTGGAACATTTTATTTTTAAAATTTATAATAGTTAAAAGAATAATTGCAAAGTAACTAGCCTTTGGTTGAAAACTATGTATTGAATTTTGAAAAACAATTTTTAACGTTGAGATTTAAAATTTAAATGAAAAAGCTGCTTTTTAAATCTAATTTTTTATTATATTAGATAACTTTGAATTTGCATTTTTATTTCTTTTAATAAAAATAAAGTGTATTCTTTATAAAACGATTAATATGCAAATTAACAAATAAATATTTATAATAATTTTATTGGAAAGAATCAAAAATATTATAATCAATACTTTATAAAGAATATCAAATAGTTTGAGGCTTGAAACATTTTATTTTAAAATAAGTTTTAAAATAATTAGAGAAATAAATGCAAACTAATTAATCTTGAGTTTATGACTATGTACAGAATTTTGAAAAGTAATTCATAAAGTTGAGATTTAATGAGACCATAAATGATAGGAATATAATTTAAAAAATAACTTTAATGTATAAATTTGAACAAAAATTAATATTTCCCAAATATAACTATACACAAAATTATATACATTTCACTTAAATAAATATTTAACATAATCCTTTTTATTTAATTTCAATTAATATAACCAAATGTAGTACTAAACAAATATTTATGATTATTTTGTT